>CM055121.1:312570379-312627302 GCA_029206835.1 Rana muscosa | reverse complement strand
GGTGGGGGTGGGGGGTGGGGTTGTAGAGTATTGATTATTGATGTATCCGATGGTGGGGGGTGGGGGGGGGTTGTAGAGTATTGATGTATCCGATGGTGGGGGTGGGGGGGGTCGTAGAGTATTGATGTATCCGATGGTGGGGGTGGGGGTGGGGTTGTAGAGTATTGATTATTGATGTATCCGATGGTGGGGGTGGGGGGGGTTTTAGAGTATTGATGTATCCGATGGTGGGGGTGGGGGGGGGGTTGTAGAGTATTGATGTATCCGATGATGGGGGGTGGGGGGGGTTGTAGAGTATTGATGTATCCGATGGTGGGGGTGGGGGTGGGGTTGTAGAGTATTGATTATTGATGTATCCGATGGTGGGGGTGGGGGGGGGTTGTAGAGTATTGATGTATCCGATGATGGGGGTGGGGGGGGGTTGTAGAGTATTGATTATTGATGTATCCGATGGTGGGGGTGGGGGGGGTTGTAGAGTATTGATGTATCCGATGGTGGGGGTGGGGGGGGGGTTGTAGAGTATTGATTATTGATATATCCGATGATGGGGGGTGTTGTAGAGTATTGATGTATCCGATGATGGGTGGTGGGGGGGTTGTAGAGTATTGATGTATCCGATGGTGGGGGTGGGGGGGGGTTGTAGAGTATTGATTATTGATGTATCCGATGGTGGGGGTGGGGGGGGGGGGGTTGTAGAGTATTGATGTATCCGATGGTGGGGGTGGGGGGGTTGTAGAGTATTGATGTATCCGATGATGGGGGGGGGGGGTTGTAGAGTATTGATGTATCCGATGATGGGGTGGGGGGGTTGTAGAGTATTGATGTATCCGATGGTGGGGGTGGGGGGGTTGTAGAGTATTGATATATCCGATGGTGGGGGTGGGGGGGGGTTGTAGAGTATTGATTATTGATGTATCCGATGGTGGGGGGTGGGGGGGTTGTAGAGTATTGATGTATCCGATGATGGGGGTGGGGGGGGGGGGTTGTAGAGTATTGATGTATCCGATGATGGGGGTGGGGGGGTTGTAGAGTATTGATGATTCTCGATCACCTCCCCCGTCTGATTTTAGTATCCCGACAATAATGTCGTGTCTTATATATAGAGGGAAGTCACCCACAGAGCCGCCCCTCCTCCTCTTCCTCAACATCCAACCAGTCAGACGGAGTTCTGAGTCCTGTATATCTCTATATAAACTCACTTTACTGTTCAATATAAGTGTACAATGCAAAACTCCGGTGGGTGTAACAAGATGTCCGCCTTCCCCCCTTCTCAGAGTATCCTTCCTATGGAGGAGTGCGGGGTGTAGAAAGATGGCGGCGATAGAACGTCACTTCCGTTACCAATTCTGACTGGTCGCCGAATCTGATGAAACACCGCCCCTCCCTCTCGGTGGCCGGGACCGGAAGTGACGTTTGGAGCGGAGCTGACCCCGGAGGTGAGTGCGGAGTCTGCGGTGGTCGCGGGGTTCGGTAGGTGGTTGTGCAGCTCCGGGTGGGGGAGGGGATAGTTCGGATCGGAGAGACTCGAATCCTCACCGACCAATCATCGGACAGAGGGGGCGGGGCACACCGATACCAATGGAGTTGTGTATGGGGGGAGGGGTGCGGCTCTCAGCCAATTGCGAACTACAACTAATAGAGGGTGTGACGTCATTACTTAGCTCCTCCCCCCCTGAGTGCCCCACCTATAGGGGATCATACAAAACTCCGCCCATATCTTCTATGGGGGTCACTTGAGCCCCGCCCCTCATCACTGGGGGATGTCCTATTTCTGATCCACAGAATCTGATTGGCAGCCATCACCCTATCACGGGGGGGGGTGGAGCCAAAGACTGATCTCACGTGACCTGAGTCACCTCCCCCTCCGGGCAGCAAATGATTGTGTGCAATGATAAAAAAAAACTGACCACTCTGGTCACATCCGCCCCCCAGAACACTCCGGTCAGCGCTCTCCACCATTGGCTGTCCTGGAGTTCTATCAGATTACCGAAGCGACCCTCCCCCCTCCAAAACACACCCGACCGCGCATGCGTCCCACACACTTCTATCTGATAGAACACCCAGCGGCCATCTTCTATTTCAGTGATATCTGTGATTGGATGTTACATTGTGAAAGGTTTAGTGCTGAGCAGTGCTGGGTGTACCAACATGGCCTCCGCCTTCCTACTGCTGGGTGTACCAACATGGCCGCCACCTTCTACAGCTGGGTGTACCAACATGGCCTCCGCCTTCCTACTGCTGGGTGTACCAACATGGCCGCCACCTTCCTACAGCTGGGTGTACCAACATGGCCTCCGCCTTCCTACTGCTGGGTGTACCAACATGGCCGCCACCTTCCTACTGCTGGGTGTACCAACATGGCCGCCGCCTTCCTGCTGCTGGTGTACCAACATGACCGCCGCCTTCCTGCTGCTGGGTGTACCAACATGGCCTCCGCCTTCCTACTGCTGGGTGTACCAACATGGCCTCCGCCTTCCTGCTGCTGGGTGTACCAACATGGCCTCCGCCTTCCTACAGCTGGGTGTACCAACATGGCCTCCGCCTTCCTACAGCTGGGTGTACCAACATGGCTGCCGCCTTCCTACAGCTGGGTGTACCAACATGGCCGCCACCTTCCTGCTGCTGGGTGTACCAACATGGCCGTCGCCTTCCTACTGCTGGGTGTACCAACATGGCTGCCGCCTTCCTACTGCTGGGTGTACCAACATGGCCGCCTTCCTGCCGCTGGGTGTACCAACATGGCCGCCGCCTTCCTGCCGCTGGGTGTACCAACATGGCCTCCGCCTTCCTACTGCTGGGTGTACCAACATGGCCTCCGCCTTCCTACTGCTGGGTGTACCAACATGGCTGCCGCCTTCCTACAGCTGGGTGTACCAACATGGCCGCCACCTTCCTGCTGCTGGGTGTACCAACATGGCTTCCGCCTTCCTACTGCTGGGTGTACCAACATGGCCTCCGCCTTCCTGCCGCTGGGTGTACCAACATGGCCGCCGCCTTCCTGCCGCTGGGTGTACCAACATGGCCGCCGCCTTCCTGCCGCTGGGTGTACCAACATGGCCGCCGCCTTCCTGCCGCTGGGGTGTACCAACATGGCCGCCGCCTTCCTGCCGCTGGGTGTACCAACATGGCCTCCGCCTTCCTGCCGCTGGGTGTACCAACATGGCCTCCCGCCTTCCTGCTGCTGGGTGTACCAACATGGCCGCCACAGGGGGCGCCACGCCGGATTCTAGAGAAGTTTCCTCCTGTACCTCCTACCTGGGTGGGACTATTATGAGGGGGAGGGGCTTATAAATAAAAGGGGCCATACAGAGAGATGGTGGGCGGGGCTCTCAGGAGTGGGGGAGGGGTGGTAGGGGAACACTCCCTTCATCTCTCCACCTCTTCACAGATCTTCAGAAATGTCCTCCAACCCCCGACCTTCATCCCGGAGGAGGGCGGAGCCACCAAAGAGCTCCACCCACAACTACACCAAACAGGAGGAGTCTGAGGATGAGAGTGACACTGACCTGGAACCAACCAATCCCCACACAGGTACCCGCCTCCCATGTGATCTCCCCACCCCTCCCCCTCCATGTGATCTCTCCTACCCCCCCCACGTGATCTCTCCTCCCTCCCCCCTCTCCACGTGATCTCTCCTCCCTCCCCCTCTCCATGTGATCTCTCCTCCCTCCCCCTCTCCATGTGATCTCTCCCCCCCCCCCCTCCATGTGATTTCTCCTACCCCCCCTCCCTCCATGTGATCTCTCCTACCCCCCCCTCCTACCCCCTCCCCCCCACGTGATATCTCCCCCCCCTCCACGTGATCTCTCCCCCCCCCCCCCCTCCACGTGATCTCTCCCCCCCCCCCCCTCCACGTGATCTCCCCCCCCCTCCACGTTATCTCTCCCCCCCCTCCACGTTATCTCTCCCCCCCCTCCACGTTATCTCTCCCCCCCCCCCTCCACGTGATCTCTCCCCCCCCCCCCCTCCACGTGATCTCTCCTCCCCCCCCCCTCCACGTGATCTCTCCTCCCCCCCCCCCTCCACGTGATCTCTCCCCCCCCCCCTCCACGTGATCTCTCCTCCCCCCCTCCACGTGATCTCTCCTCCCCCCCTCCACGTGATCTCTCCTCCCCCCCTCCACGTGATCTCTCCTCCCCCCCCCTCCATGTGATCTCTCCTCCCCCCCTCCATGTGATCTCTCCTCCCCCCCCTCCATGTGATCTCTCCTCCCCCCCTCCATGTGATCTCCTCCCCCCCCTCCATGTGATCTCTTCCCCCCCCCCTCCATGTGATCTCTCCCCCCCCTCCATGTGATCTCTTCCTCCCCCTCCATGTGATCTCTTCCTCCTCCCCTCCATGTGATCTCTTCCTCCTCCCCTCCATGTGATCTCTTCCTCCTCCCCTCCATGTGATCTCTTCCTCCTCCCCTCCATGTGATCTCTTCCTCCTCCCCTCCATGTGATCTCTTCCTCCTCCCCTCATGTGATCTCTTCCTCCTCCCCTCCATGTGATCTCTTCCTCCTCCCCTCCATGTGATCTCTTCCTCCTCCCCTCCATGTGATCTCTTCCTCCTCCCCTCCATGTGATCTCTTCCCCCCCCCTCCATGTGATCTCTTCCTCCTCCCCTCCATGTGATCTCTTCCTCCTCCCCTCCATGTGATCTCTTCCCCCCCCCCCTCCATGTGATCTCTTCCCCCCCCTCCATGTGATCTCTCCCCCCCCCTCCATGTGATCTCTTCCCCCCCCCCCTCCATGTGATCTCTTCCTCCCCTCCATGTGATCTCTCCCCCCCCCTCCATGTGATCTCTTCCCCCCCCCCCCTCCATGTGATCTCTCTCTCCCCCTCCATGTGATCTCTCCCCCCCCCTCCATGTGATCTCTTCCTCCCCCTCCATGTGATCTCTTCCTCCTCCCCTCCATGTGATCTCTTCCTCCTCCCCTCCATGTGATCTCTTCCTCCTCCCCTCCATGTGATCTCTTCCTCCTCCCCTCCATGTGATCTCTTCCTCCTCCCCTCCATGTGATCTCTTCCTCCTCCCCTCCATGTGATCTCTTCCTCCTCCCCTCCATGTGATCTCTTCCTCCTCCCCTCCATGTGATCTCTTCCTCCTCCCCTCCATGTGATCTCTTCCTCCTCCCCTCCATGTGATCTCTTCCCCCCCCCTCCATGTGATCTCTTCCTCCTCCCCTCCATGTGATCTTTTCCTCCTCCCCTCCATGTGATCTCTTCCCTCCCCTCCATGTGATCTCTTCCCCCCCTCCATGTGATCTCTTCCCCCCCCCTCCATGTGATCTCTTCCCTCCCCTCCATGTGATCTCTTCCCCCCCCCCTCCATGTGATCTCTTCCCCCCCCCCCTCCATGTGATCTCTTCCCCCCCCCCTCCATGTGATCTCTTCCTCCTCCCCTCCATGTGATCTCTTCCTCCTCCCCTCCATGTGATCTCTTCCCCCCCCCTCCATGTGATCTCTTCCTCCTCCCCTCCATGTGATCTCTTCCTCCTCCCCTCCATGTGATCTCTTCCTCCTCCCCTCCATGTGATCTCTTCCTCCTCCCCTCCATGTGATCTCTTCCTCCTCCCCTCCATGTGATCTCTTCCTCCTCCCCCTCCATGTGATCTCTTCCCCCCCCCTCCATGTGATCTCTTCCCCCCCCCTCCATGTGATCTCTTCCCCCCCCCTCCATGTGATCTCTCTCCCCCCCTCCATGTGATCTCTCTCCCCCCCCCTCCATGTGATCTCTCTCCCCCCCCCCTCCATGTGATCTCTCTCCCCCCCCCCCTCCATGTGATCTCTCTCCCCCCCCCTCCATGTGATCTCTCTCCCCCCCCTCCATGTGATCTCTCTCCCCCCCCTCCATGTGATCTCTCCCTACCCTCCATGTGATCTCTCTCCCCCCCCCCTCCATGTGATCTCTCTCCCCCCCCTCCATGTGATCTCTCTCCCCCCCCTCCATGTGATCTCTCCTCCTCCCCTCCATGTGATCTCTCCTCTCTCAGATTTCTCTTCCATGTCCTTCGAGGATCTCCTCCATCTACAGAACACGGTGGGGAGGAAAGCCTTCTACAGATCCGTGGTGAAACCTCAGAAGATGACGGAGGAGGGGGCAATCCGGGAAGGCGGGGTGAGTGCACTGCAAGGGTTGTATGGCAGGGGTGGGGGTTACATTCTGGGGGAGGGGCCACACTTTGGGGAAGGGTCACCCAGCACAGACATAGAAGAGGATTTCCTGTAGAATCGGATTGTTTTCCTGGCGATGACGGGGAAGTAGGCGGAGCTCAGAATGTCAGGGGAAGTAGGCGGAGCAAAGCCTGCAGCGGGTTCCCTACATCGCCACCTGCTGACCATCACATGACACAGCATGGTGTGACTGTTCTTCCTTCTTACAGGCCGCTTGAGATGTCCTCGAAGAGCCCCGCCCCTTTCCTGCGGAAGGTGATTCCCTCCAAGAAGACGGTGAGGGGGATGTGGGGGGTTGTAGGAAACACTTTACATGGGGGTGGGCTTTGTGGCCACTCCCTCACCATTGTCCCACACCCCCTGATCAATACAACCCACCCCTAAATCCATACCCGCCCCCTGAGTGTTCAACCACTGAGCCATAACCGACCCATAGAGCATCCACGCCCCCTTGTGCCATGCACCCTACCCCCTCCCCCAGGACACACGCCCCTTTCCACCTCCCCCCTCCCTCCCAGGCACCTCATTTATTTTACCAATACAGAAATCTGATTCTCTGATTGGATGTCGCCCTGTAGATGCGCAGAGATCCGCGATTTGATGACCTTTCCGGGGAATTCAAGCCGGAAGTGTTTGTGAATACCTACAAATTCCTGGACGACATCAAGAAGAAGGAGAAAGAGGTCAGCCATTGTTCCTGTGGGCGGGGCTACCACTTGTGGTCCAGACATCAGTCATGATGGAGACACTTGTGATGTCACATGGAAAGCCAAATCTCCTGGATTGGTGACCAGATTATGGTGGGGGGAAGGGTACTGTTCATTTTCCTGCGGTACAAATTTCACTCGTCCTGTCCCCTTAAGATTGTCCAGAAGAAGCTGAGGAAGGCCCGAGACCCAGATCTGAAAGAGAAGCTGCAGAAACTGATCCACAAGATGGTAATTCTGGGGACAATGCCAGGTTGGATGGGGAGGAGCCTTCTTCTGGGTGGGATGGGGAGGAGCCTTCTTCTGGGTGGGATGGGGAGAAGCCTTTTTCAGGGATGGGCCTGGCTGGATGGGGAGGAGCCTTCTGGGTGGGCTTGGTTGTGACGGGGAAGGAGCCTTCTTCAGGGATGGGACTGGCTGGATGAAGGGGAGCCTTCTTCAGGGACGGGCTTGGTTGGATAGAGAGGAGCCTTCTTCAGGGATGGGACTGGCTGGATGAGGAGGAGCCTTCTTCATGGACGGGCTTGCTTAAATGGGAATGAGCCTTCTTCAGGGACGGGCTTGCTTGGATGGGGAGGAGCCTTCTTCAGGGACAGGGTTGGTTGGACCGGGAGGAGCCTTCTTCAGGGATGGGGTTGGTTGGATGGGGAGGAGCCTTTTTTAGGGATAGGACTGGATGGGGAGGAGCCTTCTTCATGGATGGGGTTGGTTGGAGGGGGAGGAGCCTTCTTCATGGATGGGGTTGGTTGGAGGGGGAGGAGCCTTCTTCAGGGATGGGACTGGCTGGATGAGGAGGAGCCTTCTTCAGGGACGGGCTTGGTTGGATGGGGAGGAGCCTTCTTCAGGGATGGGACTGACTGGATGAGGAGGAGCCTTCTTCATGGACGGGCTTGGTTGGATGGAGAGGAGCCTTCTTCAGGGACGGGCTTGCTTGGATGGGGAGGAGCCTTCTTCAGGGACTGGGTTGGTTGGATGGGGAGGAGCCTTCTTCAGGGATGGGGTTGGATGGGGAGGAGCCTTCTTCAGGGATGGGGTTGGATGGGAAGGAGCCTTCTTTAGGGATGGGGTTGGTTGGATGGGGAGGAGCCTTTTTTAGGGATAGGACTGGATGGGGAGGAGCCTTCTTCAGGGGCGGGGTTGGTTGGAGGGGGAGGAGCCTTCTTCAGGGATGGGGTTGGATGGGGAGGAGCCTTCTTCAGGGATGGGGTTGGATGGGGAGGAGCCTTCTTCAGGGATGGGGTTGGATGGGAAGGAGCCTTCTTTAGGGACGGGGTTGGTTGGATGGGGAGGAGCCTTTTTTAGGGATAGGACTGGATGGGGAGGAGCCTTCTTCAGGGACGGGGTTGGTTGGAGGGGGAGGAGCCTTCTTCATGGACGGGGTTGGTTGGAGGGGGAGGAGCCTTCTTCAGGGTCGAGATGGTTGGATGGGGTATTCCGAGTAGAGTTGCATGGTGGGATGGGGGCGGGGCTGTAATAGTGTGGGCGGGACACACTGTACAGACTTTTTTTGTGTTCAGGATCAGCAGGAAGAAGCCGCACAGAGAAAACAGAAGCTGAGAGAGAGAGAGAAGGAGTACAAGAAGAAACTGCGAGAGGACGCCCGCCAGGGGAAGAAACCATTTTACCTGAAGAAAGGTGAGTGTGTGATGTCATCAGGCCGAGTCTGAGTGTGTGATGTCATCAGATCTATGGTGCATGGTGAGGGACAGCTAAAAGAGCCTCACAGATTAAACTCTCAGAATTCTTGGCGGTTTGTATGGAAAGCGGAAGGTGAAAAATCATCTCAGATCACCAATAGAAGAGAGAGTACCAAGTGTGGTGGGGGAGGGGTATGGAGGACCAGGTGGGGGAGGGGTAAAGAGGACAAGGTGGGAGGGTGTAGGGAAGTGGATGGATAAGCCGGCTGGTGAGGGATGTGGCGTTGGGAAAAATCATGGTTTGGAGAACTTAGCAAGCTGAATAGAGGTGATAGGGAGGAGGAGGAGGAGGAGCCTGGGTGGAGGGGATAGGGAGGAGGAGCCTGGGTGGAGGGGATAGGGAGAAGGAGGAGCCTAGGTGGAGGGGATAGGGAGAAGGAGGAGCCTAGGTGGAGGGGATAGGGAGGAGGAGGAGCCTGGGTAGTTAGGGGACTTAGAGTGGAGGGTGGTTGTGAGAGATGCAGGATGGACATATTGGTAATGAGAAGCCAGGAGGATCAGGGAGGGTGGGGGTTGTGCCACAGAGGATCAGGAAGGTGGAACCAGGGGGGAATAAAGGCTAGGGGGTGGAGTCAGGGAGGTTAGAGGGTGGAGTCAGGGGGGATAGAGGCTAGGGGGTGGAGTTAGGGAGGATAGAGGGTGGAGTCAGGGAGAATAGCGGCTGAAGGGTGGAGTCAGGGAGGACAGAGACTGGAGGATGTAGTGGGTGGAGCTGGAGAGAATGAAAATGAAGAAGGTGGAGCCAGGGGATGGAGATTGGGAGGAGCCAGGGGATGGGAGGGGAGGAGCCAGGGGATGGAGATTGGGTGGGAGGAGCCAGGGGATGGAGATTGGGTGGGAGGAGCCAGGGGATGGGAGGAGCCAGGGGATGGAGATTGGAGGGGAGGAGCCAGGGGATGGAGATTGGGTGGGAGGAGTCAGGGGATGGAGATTGGGTGGGAGGAGTCAGGGGATGGAGATTGGGAGGGGAGGAGTCAGGGGATGGAGATTGGGAGGGGAGGAGCCAGGGGATGGAGATTGGGTGGGAGGAGTCAGGGGATGGAGATTGGGTGGGAGGAGTCAGGGGATGGAGATTGGAGGGGAGGATAGATATCATGGAGATGGAGCCAGAGAGGACTGAGGTTGGGGGAAGGGTCGAGTCCAGGAGGAGTGAGATGGGGGTGGAGCCAGGGGGATGGAGAGCAGGGAGGCGGAGCCAGGGTACGGTGGTGGCATTGCTGTGTGGTAATTGGGCGTGTCTCCGTCTTTCAGGTGAGGTGCGGAAGGCGGAGCTTGCGGACAAATATTGGGAATTGAAGCGGAAAGGAAAAGTGGAGAATTTTCTGAGTAAGAAGAGGAAACGTAATTCACACAAAGACCGCCGGAAACTTCCCAGCCAATGAGTGTGCTCTGCCTGCCATGGCCCCGCCCACTCTTCCTCGGATATCTTCTCCCCCATAATATTTATGGACGATGTCTGATGTACCCTCCCCCATTATCACTATCAGATGGGGGAGGGGCAAACGGGTTCTATTTATAGAAGATTTGTGATTTGTTTGTTTTTATTTTTACACAAAAAATAAATCCTGAAATGAGAATCACTAAAATCTGCGTGAGTCTAGGGGGGAGGGGCAATGTTACCAGAACCCCGCCTACTACAGCGGAGTGCCCCGTGTGTGTGGGGGAGGGGTGCTGATGTGTGATTGGCCTATTAGCTCGCTCTACTACATCAGAGTCTTCCGCGCAATTTGTGAACCAAATTCGATAAATGATCGCTGGAAAATAAAACTCCGCCCTCTAAACCGTATACTCCGCCCAGAAATCTTCCACATGAATAATCCGAGACTAAAATTATTATCGGAAAAATATCTTCCATCGCAAAATACAAAACGCCAGACGACCCCCATCTATATACACCAATAATGAACAGGGAGCCAATATATATATATATATATATATATATATATATATATATATATATATATATATACACAGGATGTGACAGAAGTAAGTACACCCCTCAGTCCCATTCATGTGACAACACTGAAGAAATGACACTTTGCTACAATGTAAAGTAGTGAGTGTACACAGGGGGAGGAGTGTACACAGGGGGAGGAGTGTACACAGGGGGAGGAGTGTACACAGGGGGGGAGGAGTGTACACGGGGGGAGGAGTGTACACGGGGGGAGGAGTGTACACAGGGGGGCGGAGTGTACACAGGGGGGGAGGAGTGTACACGGGGGGAGGAGTGTACACAGGGGGGGAGGAGTGTACACAGGGGGGAGGAGTGTACACAGGGGGGGAGGAGTGTACACAGGGGGGGAGAAGTGTACACGGGGGGAGGAGTGTACACAGGGGGGAGGAGTGTACAGCTTGTATAACGGTGTAAATTTCCTCTCCCCTCAAAATAACTCAACACACAGCCATTAATGTCTAAACCGCTGGCAACAAAAGTCAGTACACCCCTAAGTGAAAATGTCCAAATTGGGCCCAATTGGCCATTAAAGGGGTTGGAAACCTTTGTGCATCTGATGTAATAATGTGAAAAAACTTCTGTCACTGACCGGCCCCCCAGCCCAGGGATGGATTAAGAACATGATGGGCCCGGTGCTGAGGATTTTGGTGGGACTTTTAACCACTTGCCGTCCACGCTATAGCCAAATGACGGTCACAACGCGGACCTGAATTTGCCGGGAGGCCGTCCATAGACGTCGTCCTGTGCGCCCCCTGCAGGACTCACGCGCCCCCTGCAGGACTCGCTCTGTGATCAACAAATCTATGAGACTCTCTGTTTTCAATTAATTTTTATTGATCTTTTTCTCATATACAATAAAACACTTTTCTATCACATTGTACATCTGCTTCTGTACCATTTTCTGTATCTTATTCAATGTCCATGAATCGCATTACCTTATAATCACTTCAGCCCCCGACCAATACGCAGCATAATGACCAGGCCCCTTTTTGCCATTCGGCACTGCGTCGCTTTAACTGACAATTGTGCGGTCGTGCGAAGTGGCTCCCAAACAAAATGGATATCCTTTTTTCCCCACAAATAGAGCTTTCTTTTGGTGGTATTTGATCACCTCTGCGGTTTTATTTTTTGCGCTATAAACAAAAATAGAGCGACAATTTTGAAAAAAAATCTATATTTTTTACTTTTTTCTATAATAAATAACCCAAAAAAATATATAAAAAAACTTTTTTTTTCCTCATTTTAGGCTGATACGTATTCTTCTACATATCTTTGGTAAAAAAAATCGCAATTGGCGTTTATTGATTGGTTTGCGGAAAAATTATAGCGTTTACAAAATAGGGGATAGTTTTATGGCATTTTTATAATTTTTTTTTTTTTTTACTAGTAATGGCGGCGATCAGCGATTTTTTTTTTTTCGTGACTGCGACATTATGGCGGACACATCGGACACTTTTGACACATTTTTGGGACCATTGTCATTTATACAGTGATCAGTGCTATAAAAATGCACTAATTACTGTGAAAATGACACTGGCAGTGAAGGGGTTAACCACTAGGGGCGCTGGAGGGGTTAAGTGTGCCTAAGGGCGTGTTTCTAACTGAGGGGGGGTGTGACTACGAGTGACACGTCACCGATCTCTGCTCTGATTACACAGAGCAGAGATCGGTGTCAGTAGGCGAGCGGGGAGATGTGTTTACACACACACATCTCCCCGCTCCATGCCTCCGTGAGACGATCGCGGGGATCCCCGCGGCAATCGAGTCCGCGGGACCCGCGGCCCGACTCACGGGGAAGGCAGGGGGGTCGCGAGCGTTAAAGGGCCACGTACAGGTACGTGATTGTGCCTGTATGAGCCATTCTGCCAACGTATATATACAGTGAGGGGTCTTTAAGTGGTTAAAACAAGATTTCCTACAACACATGTATCATTTTCCTCGCTATCATTCATTCTCATTCTTTCCCCCAAAAAAATAAACCTCACATGTTCCTTCCATTTTCTCTCTTTCCTTATATTCATCTTATATTTCCCTTTTTCATCGTTTTTTCTTTATTATTTATATAGATTCATTAATCTCTTTTGAAAACCGAAATCCATCCCATTTTTGCCATATATCTGGCATTGAACTATTTATATATCCTTCTTCTCTTATCTGTCTTTCCGTATATTGTATTTTCTTCATTTCACATCTCCATTCTTCTGTTTTGACTTTTATTTTATTTCCATTTGCGAGCTATTATAGTTCTAGTTGTTGATGTCATATGATGAAAAATATCCTTCTTAATGCTCTTTATTGATTCTGGTATCAGAGATAATAATGAGGTATCTATATTTAGACTCCTCTCTATTCCCGGTATTTATTTATATATCTCATAAACTGTTTTCCAGAGTTTTCTCACCATATGACCCTCAAACCAGATGTGTTCCCTAGGAGGGCCCCTTCCATCTCCAACAAATGTCTCTTTCTCCGATATTTATTTTATTTACCACTCCGGGGCTCCAATACCATCTCATGGCTATTTTGTCATTTCTTTCTTGAGATTTATTTGCTATGGATGTTTTATCAATTATTTCAAATATTTTCTCTCATTCTGTTTCTCTGGATCACAGATCGGAGTAAGGGGTCAGTCCCAGCCCCGTACCACGTGATCAGCTGTCGGCCAATGACGGCTGATCATGTGATGTAAACAGAGCCGGTAATCGGCTATTTTTTCTCCTAACGCTGACAGCAATGAGGAGGAAAAGAAAAAAGCCGATCACCGGCGGAAGACAGAGGGACATCTGTCCTGATCAGGGAGAGCTGCGGACAGCTCATCTGTGCCACCTGTCAGTGCCCACCAGCGCCCCCTCTGTGCCCACCAGCGCCCCCTACCAGTGCCCACCAGTGCCCACCAGCGCCCCCTTTCAGTGCCCACCAGCGCCCCATACCAGTGCCCACCAGCGCCCCATACCAGTGCCCACCAGCGCCCCATACCAGTGCCCACCAGCGCCCCTTACCAGTAACCACCAGCGCCCCCTGCCAGTGCCCACCAGCGCCCCCTCTCAGTGCCCACCAGCACCCCCTCTCAAACTCACTAATCAGTGCCACCTGTCAGTGCACAACAGTGCCCCCTACCAGTGCCCACCAGCGCCCCCTCTCAAAGTCACTAATCAGTGCCTCATCAACAGTGCTGCCCATCATTGTCACCTACCAGTGCCCATCAGTAATATCTATCAGTGCCGCCTCATCAGCGCATATCAATGAAGGAGAAAAATTACCTGTTTGCTAAAAAAAATTTAACAAAATATAAAACATGATTTTTTTTTTTTTCAAAATTTTCCATCTTTTTTTGTTTGTTTAGCAAAAAAATAAAAACCGCCGAGGTGATCAAATACCACCAAAAGAAATCTCTATTTGTGGGGGGAAAAAACATAAAAATGTAATTTGGGTACAGCCTTGTATGACCGCGCAATTGTCATTCAAAGTGCGTCAGCGCTGAAAAGCTGAAAAGTCTGGGCAGGAGGGGGGGGGGGGGTTTAAGTGCCCAGTAAGCAAGTGGTTAATGGAAAAAAATTATAACAAATTAAATAGAGGGGGGGGGTGAGAGAGAGAGAGGATGCGCATGCGTGGGAGTGACTTTGCCGGCGCTTCGGCGGTGCTGCTCATTGATTTCAATGGGCAGGGGCGCTTTGGGAGCTGTGTATACACAGAGTGACAAGAAGAAAGACATAAGAAGTCCGGTTTGTGAGAAGCCATGTGGGGGACACAGCAATCATGTGGAGGACACAGCAAACATGTGGGGGACACAGCAAACATGTGAGGGACACAGCAAACGTGGGGGACACAGCAATCATGTGGGGGACACAGAAAACATGTGGAGGACACAGAAAACATGTGGGGGACACAGCAAACGTGGGGGACACAGCAATCATGTGGGGGGACACAGCAAACGTGGGGGACACAGCAATCATGTGGGGGACACAGCAATCATGTGGGGGGGACACAGCAAACGTGGCGGACACAGCAATCATGTGGGGGACACAGCAAACATGTGAGGGACACAGAAATTGTGTGGGGGACACAGCAATCATGTGGGGGACACAGCAATCATGTGGGGGACACAGCAATCATGTGGGGGACACAGCAAACATTTGGGGGACACAGCAATCATGTGGGGGACACAACAAACATGTGGGGGACACAGAAAACATGTGGGGGACACAGCAATCGTGTGGGGGACACAGCAAATGTGGGGGACACAGCAATCATGTGGGGGACACAGAAAACATGTGGAGGACACAGAAAACATGTGGGGGACACAGCAAACGTGGGGGAGACAGCAATCATGTGGGGGGACACAGCAAACGTGGGGGGCACAGCAATCATGTGGGGGACACAGCAATCCTGTGGGGGGACACAGCAAACGTGGGGGACACAGCAATCATGTGGGGGACACAGCAAACATGTGGGGGACACAGCAAACATGTGGAGGACACAGCAAACATGTGGGGGACACAGCAAACATGTGGGGGACACAGCAAACATGTGAGGGACACAGAAAACGTGTGGGGGACACAGCAATCATGTGGGGGACACAGCAATCGTGTGGGGGACACAGCAATCGTGTGGGGGACACAGCAATCATGTGGGGGACACAGCAAACATGTGGGGGACACAGCAAACATGTGAGGGACACAGCAAACGTGGGGGACACAGCAATCATGTGGGGGACACAGAAAACATGTGGAGGACACAGAAAACATGTGGGGGACACAGCAAACGTGGGGGACACAGCAATCATGTGGGGGGACACAGCAAACGTGGGGGACACAGCAATCATGTGGGGGACACAGCAATCATGTGGGGGGGACACAGCAAACGTGGCGGACACAGCAATCATGTGGGGGACACAGCAAACATGTGAGGGACACAGAAATTGTGTGGGGGACACAGCAATCATGTGGGGGACACAGCAATCATGTGGGGGACACAGCAATCATGTGGGGGACACAGCAAACATTTGGGGGACACAGCAATCATGTGGGGGACACAACAAACATGTGGGGGACACAGAAAACATGTGGGGGACACAGCAATCGTGTGGGGGACACAGCAAATGTGGGGGACACAGCAATCATGTGGGGGACACAGAAAACATGTGGAGGACACAGAAAACATGTGGGGGACACAGCAAACGTGGGGGAGACAGCAATCATGTGGGGGGACACAGCAAACGTGGGGGGCACAGCAATCATGTGGGGGACACAGCAATCCTGTGGGGGGACACAGCAAACGTGGGGGACACAGCAATCATGTGGGGGACACAGCAAACATGTGGGGGACACAGCAAACATGTGGAGGACACAGCAAACATGTGGGGGACACAGCAAACATGTGGGGGACACAGCAAACATGTGAGGGACACAGAAAACGTGTGGGGGACACAGCAATCATGTGGGGGACACAGCAATCGTGTGGGGGACACAGCAATCGTGTGGGGGACACAGCAATCATGTGGGGGACACAGCAATCATGAGACCAAAATGAATCTTTTTGGCCTAAAAGCAAAACGCTATGTGTGGGGAAAACTAACACTGCACATCACCCTGAACACACCATCCCCACCGTGAAACATGGTGGTGGCAGCATCATGTGGTGGGGATACTTTTCTTCAGCAGGGACAGGGAAGCTGGTCAGAGTTGATGGGAAGATGGATGGAGACAAATACAGGACAGTCTTAGAAGAAAACCTGTATATCTCGGGCTGCTATCTCATCCTTAATCAGATCTCCGATGGAAAAAAATCAGATGGAATTTTCCGTTGGAATTCCGATGAAGCTGACTTCCATCAGTCTTGCCTACACACTATCAGACTAAATTCCGACCCTCCAAAATGCGGTGACGTAAAACACTATGACGAGCCGAGAAAAATGAAGTTCAATGCTTCCGAGCATGCGTTGACTTGATTCTGAGCATGCAAGGATTTTTCTCCGATGGAATTCCACACAGACGATCGGAATTTTTTCCATCGGAGTAAAAAAATAGAACATGTTTTCAATATTTCCGATGGAAAAAAATCTGATTGTTTGTGTGGAATTCCATCGATTTTTTTCCATCGGAAATATTGAAAACATGTTCTATTTTTTTACTCCGATGGAAAAAAGTCCGATGGGGCCCACACACGATCGGAAGATTTTGATTGTGTGTACGGGCATTAAACAAAAGACTGGGGGGGAGGTTCACCCTCCAGCAGGACAACGACCCTAAAGTACAGCCAGAGCGGATTCAGGGAACCTCCTGTTAGGCGAAGGCCATGAATTCAGAAGGAAATCCACTCATTGAGAATATTTTTTCCAGATTGGATGAGCAGAATCACCGCATGGATCTGTTTGTCGCGGCGTTATGAACAATTCTCATTCGCACGGCTCGCTTGGATCCTCCCACGGTGGCCGCTCCGGTACACTCTGTGTTGCAGGCCGTCCCAGCTGCTGCCCCAGTCTCTGTGCAGACACCCGCCTCGAGTATTCCCTCTATAAGAGGCATGTCTGGTTCCGCTCCTCTTCCCATTTGGGGGCGATCCAATCCGATGCAGACGTTTTCTTAACCAGGTTGAGATGCTGCCCCAGGCGTTTCCCACGGACAGAAGCAAAGTAGGCTTTGTGATATCTTTGCTTTCTGACAGAGCCTTGGTCTGGGAAAACCCTCTACGGGAGACGCAAAGACCCGTCGTCCTGAGTTACCCAGAATTTGTGACTTCCTTTAACCCCCTCCCCCAATACCGGGCACTTCCCCCCCCTTCCTTCCTTCCCAGACCAATTCTCAGCTTTCTGCGCAGTCGTGCAACATTGTTCCCATATGATATTTTTATCATTTTGTTCCCACAAATAGAGCTTTATTTTGGTGGTATGTGATCAGCTCTGCAGGTTATGTTTTTGCTAAACAAATAAAAAAAGACCGAAAATTTGGAGAGAAAAAAAAAGTTTTTCTTTGTTTTTCTTATAAAATTTTGTAAATGAGTAATTTTTCTCCTTCACTGATGAGGAGGCACTGGCAGGCTTTACTGGTGGGCACTGACTGGCACCTTTAAAGTTAATTCCTGGTGGTCCTGGGTGGCATCGCTGGTGGGTGGTCCTGGGTGGCATCGCTGGTGGTCCTGGGTGGCATCGCTGGTGGGTGGTCCTGGGTGGCATCGCTGGTGGTCCTGGGTGGCATCGCTGGTGGTCCTGGGTGGCATCGCTGGTGGGTGGTCCTGGGTGGCATCGCTGGTGGTCCTGGGTGGCATCGCTGGTGGGTGGTCCTGGGTGGCATCGCTGGTGGGTGGTCCTGGGTGGCATCGCTGGTGGTCCTGGGTGGCATCGCTGGTGGGTGGTCCTGGGTGGCATCGCTGGTGGTCCTGGGTGGCATCGCTGGTGGGTGGTCCTGGGTGGCATCGCTGGTGGTCCTGGGTGGCATCGCTGGTGGTCCTGGGTGGCATCGCTGGTGGGTGGTCCTGGGTGGCATCGCTGGTGGTCCTGGGTGGCATCGCTGGTGGGTGGTCCTGGGTGGCATCGCTGGTGGGTGGTCCTGGGTGGCATCGCTGGTGGTCCTGGGTGGCATCGCTGGTGGTCCTGGGTGGGCTGTGCTGATAATCATTTAGCACAGACCCCCCCCCCTGTCAGGAGAGCAGCCGATCGGCTCTCTACTTGCGTCTGTCAGACACGAGTGAAGGAAAAGACGATCAACGTCTCTTCCCATTTACACTGTGATCAGCTATGATTGGACACAGCAGATCACATGGTAAAGAGTCTCTGTCAGAGGCTCTTTACCCAGATCGGAGATGCAGTGTTTCAGACTGACACAACACATCAACGATCGCCACACTGGGCGCCCTCCGCAGGTGCGTGGTTGCGGGTTATCCTGATCACGTCATATGGCGTCCGGTCAGGATAACAGAAGCACTTTGCGCACGTCATATTGTTATATGGTGGGTGAGAAGTGGTAAAAGGGTATTTGACGTTCCTAACAACATGGCCTGGGGAATGCCCAGGGAAAAACCAAGCCTACTTACCGACCAGCTCGCTGACAACCAATTAACCTGTCTAACAGTATGCGTTAAAAACAGGGGTTTGTCCGCACGCATTTGCAAACGCATGCGTGAGCCACAGAGCCACGCCAAGGCCCCCTGGAGTCTGTGGTCCTACACTAACATTGAGTGTCCCCACAATGGAGGCACATGCATTCTGATGGTTAGATGAGGGCAGGTGGACTGAAGGGGAGCCACCCCTCCTTAAAGGTACAGGAGCACACCAAACACCCAGCATGGCACAATGGCAGCAAAGGTGTTGGTGCGCTGCTGGACCAATACAAGCACCATAGGTGAAAACAAAAACATGTCCACCGCCCCCATCTATAGCTGGCTATCATGGTAAGTAGCATTGGAAGGCTAAAGCGGATAACAACATGGCCTGGGGAATAACAACATGGCCTGGGGATTTGACGTTCCTGCACGCTCCGCTTCTGCTGCCAAGTGCCTCATGTCCATCAAACAGAGTATGAGGACGGTTGCCGATTACGCCATTGAATTCCGTACTCTGGCAGCAGAGGGAACAATGAGGCCCTCGTGGCTGCTTTTTCTCATGGTCTCTCAGATAACATCAAGGATGAGATAGCAGCCCAAGATATACCCACTGAGCTGGAGAAGTTGATCACATTTGCCATCCTCATTGACTCCAGACTCAGAGAGAGACTCTCTCCTAAGGAGCGCTTGCGGAAACCTCCTGTACGTTTGTCTCCGGGCTTTGCAGTCCCACCCTTGCCTCCCTCACCTCCCATGCCTCCCTCACCTCCCATGCCTCCTGGTACCGAGGAACCCATGCACTTGGGCTTCACGCGTCTCTCTGCGGATGAGAGAGCCCTTAGGAAGAGGGAGAGATTGTGCCTTTATTGTGGCCAGGCCGGTCACTTTTTGAAGTCTTGTCCTACCCGTCCAGGGAAAGCCCGAACCTTGAGGTCCTGTCACGGACAGACCTTAGGTGGCGTTGTTTTGTCTCCAGTTTCCCAGAAGGATAAGCACCTGGTTTGGGTTACCCTGTGTTGGGCTGAGTCGTCCGTCGAGATACAGGCTCTAATCGACTCCGGGGCTGCAGGCCTGTTCATTGATGCTGCCTTTGTATCGAAGCACTCGATTCCGCTGCAGCTGCGTGACACTCCACTTGCCATTGAGGCTCTTGACGGGAGACCTCTACAGCCTGCCCATGTGACTCATGAGACTGTTCCGTTGTCCTTGGCCGTAGGGGCTCTTCACCATGAGATAATCCAATTCCAAGTTATTTCCTCACCTAAGTTTCTGCTGGTTATTGGTTATCCTTGGTTAAAGAGGCACAATCCCTCTTTTGATTGGCCCCGTGCTGAGGTTCTGTCCTGGTCGCCACAATGCAGTGAGATGCTTCCAGAAGGTAGCCAAGGTCCTGTGCACCTCTTCACTCTCCTCCCTGCCAGAGGAGTATCGCGATTTTAGCGATGTCTTTGACAAAAGTCAAGCCGGTACGTTACCTCCACACCGGTCGTATGATTGCGCAATTGACCTTCAACCTGGTGCCATACCCCCTCGTGGCCGGGTTTAACCTTTGTCGGTCTTGGAGGATAAGGCCATGGAGGAGTATGTTGCAGACGCACTTTCTCTCTCGAGGTTTCAACCGCAAATCCTCGTCTCCTGCTGGTGCTGGTTTCTTTTTTTGTGAAGAAGAAGAGTGGTGAACTGAGACCTTGCATTGGTTATAGGGGTCTCAATCGTCTCACCAATAAGAATGCCTATCTGATTCCGTTGATTACGGAGTTACTTGACTGCCTCAAGGGAGCAACGGTTTTCATGAAGCTTGATTTGAGAGGGGCATACAATCTCGTGAGGATTAAGGAGGGCGACGAGTGGAAAACTGAGTTTAATACCAGAACAGGTCATTATGTCCTAGCTCTGACATCTCGTAATGCAGTTTTGGCCTCTGTAACGCTCCGGCAGTTTTCCAGGAATTTATTAATGACGTTCTTTGAGATTTGTTGCAGTTATGTGTGGTGGTCTCTCTAGATGATATCCTCATATTTTCCAAGTCCCTGGAGAGCCACCTCACAGATGTCTGTCGAGTGCTACAAAAACTAAGAGAGAACAATCTCTAATGTAAGCTGGAGAAGTGTAAATTCCATCAGGAACAGGTCAAATTCCTGGGTTATGTCATTTCCACGGCTGGTTTTTCGATGGACCCAGAGAAACTTTCTGCAGTCCTACAGTGGCCTCGACCCGTGGGTTTACATCCTCTGCAGCGTTTTCTTGGCTTTGCCAACTATTATCGGAAGTTTATTCGTAACTTCTCGTCTCTGGTCAAGCCCCTGACTGATATGACAAGAAAGGACGGTAACCCACAGAGTTGGTCTCCAGAGTCCATTAAGGCTTTTGAGAGTCTTAAGACTACCTTTGTTTCTGCTCCTGTGTTGGCACATCCTGATCCTACGTTGCCTTTTATCCTTGAGGTTGATGCTTCTGAGACTGGAGTTGGCGCCCTTCTGTCTCAACGTCCTACCTCTGAGAGCGCTATGCATCCGTGTGGCTACATTTCCAAGAAATTGTCACCAGCGGAGTGCAATTACGAGATTGGTGACAGAGGAGAGCTGTTGGCGATCATTTTAGCTCTTTAAGGGGTTGTAAATTTTTGTGTTTTTGTTCATCCTGTGCATTAAGGTGAAAAAACACCTAGGAGTGTCCGCGTCCCCAGCCCCCCCGTTTTACTTACCTGAGCCCCGAATTTCTGTGGGCGCATCCCCGCTGTCCTTCTCTCCACGGAATCCCAGCTTTGATTGGATAGATTAATAGCGGCGCAGCCATTGGCTCCCGCTGCTGTCCATCAAATCCAATGACGCCGGCGGGGCTGAGTCATACATTTATTTGGCGTCTATGGACGCCGAGTGTATGACTCAGGAGCGCGCCCGCAAGGTAACCCCCTCGGGAGAGCACTTCTCCTAGGGGGTTATCTAATGCAGGGAGGAGCCGCGAGGGCCCCCAGAAGAGAAGGATCGGGGCCACACTGCAAAACGAGCTGCACAGTGGAGGTAAGTATGACATGTTTGTTATTTTTATTTTTTTAAAACAAAGCTTTAGTATCACTTTAAAGAATGGAGATATCTCCTCGAAGGTACCACGGTCCCGGTTCTCATTCTTACTGACCATAAAAATCTCACATTCTTGTCTGAGGCCAAGCGCCTCTCTCCCAGAAGGGTGCGATGGGCTCTTTCTAGTTGAGTTTTAATTACATTGTCTCATTCTTACCCGATACTAAGAATGTAAGGGCTGACGCCTTGTCACGACAATTTTCCTCCACTTCCAAGATGGAGTCGGTTCCGGTTCCTGTGATTCCTCCTGATCGTATTCTGGCTACGGTTCGCACCAGTCTCACTTCTCCTTTGGGAGACAAAATTCTTGCTGCTCAGGTCAATGCCACACCTGAGAAACCTTGTGACCGCTGCTTTGTTCCCGAGAGTCTCCGTACTGCCGTGCTCCAGACTTACCATTCTCCCAAGGCTGCTGACCACCCTGGGAAGAATCAACTATTTTGGGCCATTTCCCAACAATTCTGGTGGCCTAGTCTACGTGCCGATGTAGCCGCCTTCGTAGCTGCCTGTTCCGTGTGTGCTCAGAGTAAGACTCCACGACACCTTCCAGTGGGCCTCATACAACCCATACCCTATGGAGAGAGGCCCTGGACCCACCTGTCTATGGATTTCATTGTGGAGTTACCCAACTCCCAGGGCAACACAGTTATCCTTATGGTGGTAGACCGGTTCTCGAAAATGTCTCATTGTATTTCACTTAAAGCGGAGCTCCGCCCACCACTGCAAAAAGTAAAAGCCAGCAACTGCACGTATACTGTACAAATACCGCAGCTGCTGACTTTTAATAATAGGACACTTAACTGTCCTGGAGTCCAGCAATGTCGGCACCGCAGCTCATGTTTCCATCAGCTGTCGGGCGCTGCCGCCGCCATTGCGAGTAAGAGTACCCGGCAGCATAACCTTTTGGCTTCACGCTGGGAACCCTACTGCGCATGCGCGAGGCACCGCTCCTCTCTCCTACTGGCCCGGTGACAGGGGGAGGAGGAGGGAGCCCCAGCCATGACGTCAATACCCGCTGAGGCTCCTGGAAGTGGGGAAAGCATACCTGTGAAAGACAGGTATCCTGTCCCCCCTCCCCCTGAAAGGTGGCATCGGAGGGGGGGAGGAGACGAATGAGCGGAAGTTCCACTTTTGGGTGGAACTCCGCTTTAAGAAGTTGCCCACATCCAAAGAACTGGCTTCCATTTTTGCTCGGGAGATCTTTGATTACATGGGCAACCCAGGGTTATCATCTTGGACGGGGTAGCCAGTTTGTCTCCAGGTTCTGGCGAGCCTTTTGTGCACAGTTGTGTATTCAGCTTTCCTTCTCCTCAAGGTATCACCCGCAGTCCAATGGGGCCGCAGAACGAGCCAACCAAGCCTTGGAGCAGTTTGTACGTTGCTCCATTTCTGACCATCACAACAACTGGTCAGACCTCTTACTTTGGGCGGGGTTTGCTCACAATAGTGCCGTCAATACCGCTTCCCGAATGTCTCCATCCATGGTGAATTATGGTTTCCAACCATCCATGTTGCCCGACTCGTTTGTTCCTCAGATCATTCCTGCGTTAGAGGAACATCTCCGTGGTCTTCGGTCCACTTGTGTGCAGGTCCAAGAGTCTTTGCGACATGCTAATGATAGCTGCAGACTCCATGCTGACCACCGACGCCTGCCTGCGCCTTCCTCAGGGCCGGACTGGCCTACCGGGATATCGGGAGATTGCCGCCCACGCTGGGGCCGCTTTGAGTTGCGGCTGCAGTGCTCCCTGAGACCCCTCTAGCCTGCTCCTGTGTCTCACGGAGCTGGCTGGGTCTGTGTTCGGCGGCGGCGCTGTAACGCAGTCCCGCCCCCCTAGACCGACTCCTGTGATAGTAGATAGAATTAGTATTCCGCCTATCACAGGAGCCGGTCTAGGGGGGCCGGACCGTGTTACATCGACGCCGCCGAACACAGACCCAGCCAGCTCCGTTACACACATAAGGAGATGCCTGCCTGTACAGCCCGCCCCTGTGTGCCTGGATAGGGGGGGCCGCATATAGAGGAAATTAGCTTTCTATATTCCTCCATACAGCCGCTGAATGCTTGCAGGAGGGAGAGGAGGAGAATCAAGCGTTCAGCGACTGCATGGAGGAATATAGAAAGCTCATTTCCTCTATATGCGGCTCCCCCTGCCGATCCTCCTATCCTGTACTTCTTTTGCTGGCCCTTCCCAGTGCTTCTCCTTGTGCTCCCTGGCTCCCCCCCAGTGCTCTCCTCCCCCACCACCACACTCTTCAGCCCCCCCCACAGTTCTCTCCACCCCTGTTCTTTCTGCCCCCCTGCTCTCCAGCTCTCCCCATCCTTCTCTAGCCACCATCCCAGTGCTCTCCACTCCCCCCAGTGCTCTCCATTCCTGTTCTTTCTCCCCCCAGTGCTCTCTATCCCTGTTCTTTCTCCCCCCCCCCCCCAGTGCTCTCCAGCTCTCCCCATCACTCTCCAGCCCCCACCCAGTGCTCTCCACCCCCCACAGTGCTCTCCAGCCCCCGTGCTCCCCACCCCTGTTCTTTCTGGCCCCCCGGTTCTCTCAAGCTCCACCCATCACTCTCCAGCCCCCACCCCAGTGCTCTCCACCCCCCACAGTGCTCTCAAGCCCCCGTGCTCCCCACCCCTGTTCTTTCTGGCCCCCCGGTGCTCTCAAGCTCCACCCATCGCTCACCAGCCTCCCCCAGTGCTCTCTGCCCCCCCCCCATGCTCTTTACCCCTGTTCTTTTTTGGCTCCCCCCGTGCTCTCAAGCTCCCCCCCCAGCACTCTCCACCCCTGCATTTTGCCCCCACCCATGTGCGCTCCAACCCCGCCAGTGCTGTCCGCTCCCCCCCGCATTTTGCCCCCCACCCATATGCTCTCCAACCCCCCAGTGCTCTCCGCCCCCCATAGTGCTTTCCACCCCTGTTCTTTCTGGCCCCCACTGGTGCTCTCAAGCTCCCCCCATTGCTCTTCACCCCCCAGTGCTCTCCACTCCCCCCTGCTCTTTGTAACCCCCATAGTGCTCTCTAGCCCCCGTGCTCTCCACCCCTGTTCTTTATGCCCCCCCAGTGCTCTCAAGCTCCCCCCAGTACTCTTCGCCCCCACACACTCTTAGCCCCCTCAGTGCACTCCAGCCCCCCCAGTGCTTTCAGCCTCCTGTGCTCTCCACCCCTGTTCTTTTTGGCTCCCCCCGTGCTCTCAAGTTCCCCCCAGCGCTCTCCGCTCCCCACCCCTGTGATCTCCACTCCCCCCTGCTCTTTGCCCCCACCCATGTGCTCTCCACTCCCCCTTCTCTCCAGCTCCCACCCAGTGCTCTCACTTCCCCAGGACCAGAGGACAGGCTGACTGGGGCCCGGAAAATACGGACGGCTGAAGGTGCAGGTGGCCAGGGACCACTCCATCTTACAGCAAACAGATCCTCTGGAAGGAACACTGTCCCAATCCAAAACGAGAACAGACCCTGCCTGCTGCTGGCCATCATGGATATCCTGCCGGCATGGAAGGTACAGTACCGAGCATCAACATGGGGCACAGGAGGGGTTGCAATGATGGGCACAGTGAGGCTGTATAGAGTGTGAGTGTGAATCCGCGCAATGGACCTAATATGCCAGTAGGAACACACAACAGGGGTGTATAAATACGTCCTGTGATGAATAAGTAAGGAGCTGCCTCTACATAATTAATCCACCTGGGTGGAGTAAATGAGTAGACTGAAGGGAGGTGTAGAATTGGCGCTAATTACAATTCATGGACTTCCTTGCTCTAGAGTGCACTCTAGAGCAAGGAAGTCCATTAATTGTAATTAGCGCCAATTCTACACCTCCCTTCAGTCCACAGTGAGGCTGTATTTGTGGGGGCAGTGAGGCTGCATTCACGGGCACAGTAAAGCTGCATTTGATGGGCACAGTGATGCTGCATTGATGGGCACTGATGAGGCTGCATTTAATGGGCACTGGTGAGGCTGCATTGAGCTCTTGTATCATGTCTGCAGTCTCTGACCATCTCCTGTATCATGTCTGCAGTCTCTGAGGGAGTCTGGAGAGGAGTCTGGAGAGGGAGTGCTGCCGGGATGGGGGTCATGGGAGAAGTCAGATGTGTGTGGACTGTAGAGACTATATAGGATAAAACCAGAGCCACCGAGCTGGAGCCGACTGACTGAGCCCTGCACGGTGCACCTTGCGACAGCTCCGCTAGGCCAGTCTGAAGGGGAGGTCACTGATGTAAGGGGGAAGTGAATACAATAATGTAAGGGGGCACTGATATAAAGGTTTCCCCCTATATCAGTAACCCACCCCCCCTTACCTTAGTGTATTCTTTCTGCGGAAGGTGGTCCCCTCTCCACGTTCTGAGTTCCTGGGGTCCCCCTTGATGATTGACCACTTTTACCTGGAATTTGCTTTTATATATATAAAGCCCTATGTGATTTCATATCTGTCTTCTCTATATATAATACACTCTTCAATGTGCTTTAAAATGTACGGTTTTCCCTTTTATGAACAAGAAAATAATGACGTTATGCTGTTGGGCCGGTATAATGATGCTATGTGGCTGGATTTTATTCCCAGTCCGGTCCTGGCCTTCCTGCCAGGTTGGGGAGAGAGTCTGGCTGTCATCTCGCAACCTCCGACTTTGTGTTCCTTCTCTGGAACTGGCACCTTGGTTTATTGGGCCTTTCCATATTCTCTGTAGGATCCACCCAATGGCTTATGCTTTAGACCGTCCTTCTAACATTTCTAATGTATTTCATGTCTCCTTATTAAAACCTTTGATGTGCAACTGCTTCCCCACCTCGGGACCACGTCCTCACCCGGTGCAGGTCGAGAACCATGAGGAGTATGAGATACAATCTATCATTGGACTCCCGTAGGTTCCTTGGGTGCATACAGTACCTGGTGCATTGGAAGGGGTACGGTCCGGAGGAACGCTCTTGGGTCTCATCCTTGGACATACATGCCCCTGTTCTCCTCTGTGCTTTCCATAGACGTGTTCGAACATAGTGGTCCTTCCAGGGGGAGGGGGTGATTGAGGAGGGGGGACTGTCAGGGTTGGGCTCTTGGCAGCTCTCTTCTCTGTGCTCAGGTTGTTCAGCTGTCAGGTAATTGCCGGAACTCATCATTCCTCAGTGCCTCACCCGGTGATCATTTCCTGCTCGTCAGTCTGCCTGGTTCATTCCTTCCGTGCCTTCGCCTTGGTCACATATCCGGAGACTCTCTGCTGTGTTCCTGGTGAAGACTTGCCTGGCTGATGTCCCTTCTGGATCCTGTCTGCTGCTCAGACTACGCTGATCTCTGACTTCCTGATTTCCTGGCTTCTTCTGACTGCCTGATTTGGTTACTGAACCCTGGCTGTGTTTTCACTACAATTACTATTTGTACCATTTTTACCTTTATATTAAAAGGTGATTTTACTGAAATTTCTCTTTCTGATTGGTGGATTCTGACAATAATGTGGATTTTCTATACACTTCAATACACATTGATTTTATACAATCTTATGCCGCGTACACACGACCAGTTTTCCTGACGGGAAAACTGTCCTTTTTTTTCTTGGTCGGGAAAACCGGCCGTGTATCAGCAGTTTTCCCGACGTGAAAACCGCCGAGATTCACGACGGGAAAAATTAGAACATGTTTTAATTTTTCACGTTGCGAATCGCAGCATTTTTTTTTGCACGGCAGTTTTCCCAAAGAGTTTCCCAACCAAGAAAAAAACATGTCGAGCGTACCGGCCGTGTGTACACGGGGAGAAGGGACCGAGTCATTGCTCGGCTTCCCCTCGGTTTTCTCGCTGGTCTTTTGACCGATGAGAAAAGTGATCGAGTTTACTCGGCATTATTGGTGTTGACATTAAAATCCCATTTTAGGATGAAGCTTAAAGTGGATGTAAAGCCTCATCTCATCCTTTCTAATCTCCTGCCATAGTGCTGATCTATAAGATATACAATGTATCCCCCATAGTGCTGATCTATAAGATATACAATGTATCCCCCATAGTGCTGATTTATAAGATATACAATGTATCCTCCATAGTGCTGATCTATAAGGATATACAATGTATCCCCCATAGTGCTGATCTATAAGATATACAATGTATCCCCCATAGTGCTGATCTATAAGATATACAATGTATCCTCCATAGTGCTGATCTATAAGGATATACAATGTATCCCCCATAGTGCTGATCTATAAGATATACAATGTATCCTCCATAGTGCTGATCTATAAGATATACAATGTATCCTCCATAGTGCTGATCTATAAGATATACAATGTATCCCCCATAGTGCTGATCTATAAGATATACAATGTATCCCCCATAGTGCTGATCTATAAGGATATACAATGTATCCCCCATAGTGCTGATCTATAAGGATATACAATGTATCCCCCATAGTGCTGATCTATAAGATATACAATGTATCCCCCATAGTGCTGATCTATAAGATATACAATGTATCCCCCATAGTGCTGATCTATAAGATATACAATGTATCCCCCATAGTGCTGATCTATAAGATATACAATGTATCCCCCATAGTGCTGATCTATAAGGATATACAATGTATCCTCCATAGTGCTGATCTATAAGATATACAATGTATCCCCCATAGTGCTGATCTATAAGATATACAATGTATCCTCCATAGTGCTGATCTATAAGATATACAATGTATCCCCCATAGTGCTGATCTATAAGATATACAATGTATCCTCCATAGTGCTGATCTATAAGATATACAATGTATCCTCCATAGTGCTGATCTATAAGATATACAATGTATCCCCCATAGTGCTGATCTATAAGATATACAATGTATCCCCCATAGTGCTGATCTATAAGATATACAATGTATCCCCCATAGTGCTGATCTATAAGATATACAATGTATCCCCCATAGTGCTGATCTATAAGATATACAATGTATCCCCCATAGTGCTGATCTATAAGATATACAATGTATCCCCCATAGTGCTGATCTATAAGGATATACAATGTATCCCCCATAGTGCTGATCTATAAGATATACAATGCATCCCCCATAGTTGTGATCTATAAGATATACAATGTATCCCCCATAGTGCTGATCTATAAGATATACAATGTACCCCCCATAGTGCTGATCTTCAAGGATATACAATGTATCCCCCATAGTGCTGATCTATAAGATATACAATGTATCCTCCATAGTGCTGATCTATAAGATATACAATGTATCCCCCATAGTGCTGATCTATAAGATATACAATGTATCCCCCATAGTGCTGATCTATAAGATATACAATGTATCCCCCATAGTGCTGATCTATAAGATATACAATGTACCCCCCATAGTGCTGATCTTCAAGGATATACAATGTATCCCCCATAGTGCTGATCTATAAGGATATACAATGTATCCCCCATAGTGCTGATCTATAAGATATACAATGTATCCCCCATAGTGCTGATCTATAAGATATACAATGTATCCTCCATAGTGCTGATCTATAAGATATACAATGTATCCCCCATAGTGCTGATCTATAAGATATACAATGTATCCTCCATAGTGCTGATCTATAAGGATATACAATGTATCCCCCATAGTGCTGATCTATAAGGATATACAATGTATCCTCCATAGTGCTGATCTATAAGATATACAATGTATCCTCCATAGTGCTGATCTATAAGATATACAATGTATCCCCCATAGTGCTGATCTATAAGATATACAATGTATCCTCCATAGTGCTGATCTATAAGGATATACAATGTATCCCCCATAGTGCTGATCTATAAGGATATACAATGTATCCTCCATAGTGCTGATCTATAAGATATACAATGCATCCCCCATAGTGCTGATCTATAAGATATACAATGTATCCTCCATAGTGCTGATCTATAAGATATACAATGTATCCCCCATAGTGCTGATCTATAAGATATACAATGTATCCCCCATAGTGCTGATCTATAAGATATACAATGTATCCCCCATAGTGCTGATCTATAAGATATACAATGTATCCCCCATAGTGCTGATCTATAAGATATACAATGTATCCCCCATAGTGCTGATCTATAAGATATACAATGTATCCCCCATAGTGCTGATCTATAAGATATACAATGTATCCTCCATAGTGCTGATCTATAAGATATACAATGTATCCTCCATAGTGCTGATCTATAAGATATACAATGTATCCTCCATAGTGCTGATCTATAAGATATACAATGTATCCCCCATAGTGCTGATTAGTGATGAGCCGAACACCCCCGGGTTCGGTTCGCACCAGAACCCGCGAACGGACCGAAAGTTCGTACGAACATTAGAACCCTATTAAATACAATGGATGTGAACGTTCGAATTCTAAAGTGCTAATTATAACGACTATTATGCATGTTATTGTCCTAAAAAGGGTTTGGGAACCCGGGTTCTGCACCAGGGGACATGTATCAATGCAAAAAGAAGTTTTAAAAACGGTCGTTTTTCGGAAGCAGTCATTTTAATGATGCATAAAGTGAAAAAAAAAAAGTGAAATATTCCTTTAAATATCGTACCTGGGGGGTGTCTAAAGTATGCCTGTGAAGTGCCACGTGTTTCCCGTGTTTAGAACTGTCCCTGCACAAAATGACACTTCTAAAGGAAAAAAAGCCATTTAAAACTGCTTGCGGCTTTAATGTAATGTCTGGTCCCGGTAATATGGATGAAAATCTTTAAGAAAAATGGCATAGCTACCCCATGACCCCCCCCCCCCTACCCCAGCCCATTACCAGCCCCTTTGGGTCTTGTATGGATATTAAGGGGAACCCCGCACATAAAATAAAAAAGGCCCTATATACTCTGAACAGCCGTATACAGGCGGTGCATACAAGACAGGGACTGTAGGTTTGTTCTTATGTAGAATCTGTTTGTAATTTTGAACAGGTACATTGTTGAAGTGTAGCTCCAGCCCAAAAATCTATTTTTAAACTTTTTGGAAAACATAGGGAAGGGTTATCACCCCTGTAACATTTGTTTTGCTGTCTGTGCCCCTGTTCAGAACATTTCACCTCACTTTCCGTCCCAATGACAACTGTTTTTGAAATGTGGTGTTTTTCTTGAAACAAGGATTGGTGATAAAGCATCAGTACAGAGGAGACACCTTTCTCCCATATTTATTCTTACAGGAGAGAATTTTCCTTCCTAGGGGTAGATTTCCTCTCACTTCCTGTTGTCTTCTTGCGTTTGCAAGTAGTAGTAGTTTGTAAGTTGGATGTTTGAAAGTAGGGACCTGCCGTATATACTCTGCAGAAATAGGCCCCTTAGTTGTTGGTGTTGGCACAACACTGTAAGCACTCACAGTTACTCTTGGTGGGTGCTGGAACGCCCTGCTGTCAACTATTATATCAGGAATTTTAATTACATATAATTGTTGAACAGTGGTAGTAAAAATTGGGCCTTTGATGGTGGTGCTGGTGCCACAACACTGTAAGCCCTGACAGTTACTCTTGGTGGGTGCAGCAATGGGCCCTGCTGTGAATTATTAGATCAAGAATTGTAATTGCATGCCCCTGTTGAACAGGGGCTGAAAAATTGGGCCTTTCGTGGTGGTGGTGGTGGTGGTGTTGCCACAACACTGTAAGCCCTCAGAGTTACTCTTGGTGGGTGCAGGAATGGGCCCTGCTGTGAATTATTAGATCAAGAATTGTAATTACATGCCCCTTTTGAACAGGGGCTGAAAAATTGGGCCTTTCGTGGTGGTGGTGGTGGTGGCGTTGCCACAACACTGTAAGCCCTCAGAGTTACTCTTGGTGGGTGCAGCAATGGGCCCTGCTGTGAATTATTAGATCAAGAATTGTAATTGCATGCCCCTGTTGAACAGGGGCTGAAAAATTGGGCCTTAGGCACTGGTGCCACAACACTCCAACCCCTCACAGATACTGTACTTGGAGCACAGCAATGAGCCCTATGGCAAATTATTGCTAAAAAAATTGTAATTACACGCCCCTGTAAAACAGGGGCTGAAAAATTGGGCCTTAGCCACTGGTGGCGGCACCCATAAACAAAAATGATCTTCCAAGCTATCATCATCATCAATCGTATCATTGAGGACTCGGAGGAGGAGGATAGCCAGTCAACATAACAGCACAGGCACTCAGCATCAGCATCAGTCTTGAAGGGATGTGACATGTTAAAATCAATTAGTCTGTTATATCAGCATCAGGTGTGTGGTAGCTGGTGGTGATCCAAGACTGGTTCATCTTGATGAAAGTCAGTCGATCAACCGAGTCGGTGGACAGGCGCACCCTGTGATCCGTGACAAATCCTCCAGCAGCACTGAATGTGCGTTCCGAAAGAACGCTGGATGCAGGACAGGCCAGTAGCTCAATTGCATACTGTGCAAGCTCTGGCCAGTGATCCATCCTCAAGACCCAGTAAGCCAGAGGATTTTCGGTGGGGAAGGTGTCCAAGTCTGACCTTGCCCCTAGATATTCCTGCACCATGTTTATCAGACGCTGGCGATGGTTGCTGGAACCGATCATACTTTGGGGCTGCGGACTAAAGAATTGTCTGAACGCATCGGTCAGACGGCCACCTTCCCCACCGCTCCTTCTTTGACTGGCCGAAGCCTCAGCAACTCGTTGTCCAGGACCAGGAGTTTGTAACCTCCCAGTCTCTGGGAACGCGTTGCACAGACCTTTCTGCAAGGCCTCCCGGAGTTGTCTCATCCTCTGCTCCCTCTGCGACGGTAACATAAGGTCCGCAACCTTACCCTTGTACCGTGGATCAAGGAGAGTGGCCAGCCAGTAATGGTCCCTCTCCTTGATCCGAAGAATACAAGGATCCTTCCGCAGACTTTGCAGGATCAGGGAGGCCATGCAGCGTAGGTTTGCTGAGGCATTCGCTCCGGAGTCCTCTGGGTCACTAAGGACAACATGATCCGCAGCCACCTCCTCCCAGCCACGTACAAGTCCACTGGTTTCTTGGGACTGTAAATCATCCCTAAAAGACTGCTGCTGATGATGCTGAGTGCCAGCCTCCACCTCCATGCTGACACAATCCTCCTCCTCCTCCTCCTCTTCCTGTGCGATGGGTGGGACAGAAGGAACACTGTCTGGGTAAAGGGGGCCTTGAGAGGCAAGGAAGTCCTCCTCTTCCTGCCTCTGTTCTGCCTCAAGTGCCCTGTCCATTATTCCACGCAGCGTGTGCTCCAACAGGTGGACAAGAGGTACAGTGTCACTGATGCATGCACTGTCACTGCTCACCATCCTCGTGGCCTCCTCAAATGGTGCCAGGACAGTGCATGCATCCCTGATCATGCCCCACTTGATGGCCCTCTGCTGCGTGTGCAGCCGCTGCAGCATGGCCAACGTTGAGTTCCACCTGGTGGGCATGTCACATATAAGGCGGTTCTTGGGCAGGTTCAACTCCTTTTGCAGCTCAGCCAGGCGAGCACTGGCATTATAAGATCTGCGGAAATGCACACAGACTTTCCTGGCCTGCCTCAGGACATCCTGTAAGCCCGGGTACCTGCCCAAGAACCGCTGCACCACCAGGTTAAGGACGTGAGCCACACAGGGCACATGGGTCAGTTGTCCCTGTCGGAGGGCGGAGAGGAGGTTGGTGCCATTGTCGCAAACCACCATTCCTGGCTTAAGCTGGCGTGGCGTCAACCACCTCTCGGCCTGGCCCTGCAGAGCAGACAGGACCTCTGCCCCAGTGTGGCTTCTGTCCCCCAAACACACCAGCGCAAGCACGGCATGGCATCTTTTTGCCTGCGTACTTGCGTAGCCCCTTGAACGCCTACGGAGCACCGCTGGTTCCGAGGACAAACCACAGGAAGAGGCCATGGAGGAAGAAGAAGAGGAGGGGGTGGAGGAGAGAGGTGTGTCACAACCAGTAGTAGCATTTTGGAGGCGTGGCGGTGGGACAACCTCCAACACTACTGCACCTTGTCCTGCATCCTTCCCAGCTGCCAAAAGAGTGACCCAATGGGCCGTGAAAGAAAGGTAACGTCCCTGTCCATGCCTGCTGGACCATGAGTCAGCGGTAATATATGCACCTTACCGCTGACCGCCCTGTCCAGCGAGGCCAAGACATTGCCTTCCACATGCCTGTAGAGAGCCGGAATCGCCTTCCGTGAGAAAAAGTGGCGTTTGGGAACCTGCCACTGAGGAACCGCACATTGCACAAACTCACGGAAGGGGGCCGAGTCTACCAACTGAAAAGGCAGCAGTTGAAGCGCTAGCAATTTAGCCAAGCCAGCATTCAACCGCTGGGCATGTGGATGGCTGGGAGTGAACTTCTTTTGACGGTCCAGCAGCTGGGGCAGGGAAATTTGCCTGCTAGAATCGGACGTCGGTGTACTGCTAGCAGAGTGGCCGCAAGTACTTGGCTGTGACACACCTAATTCTACACCTTCATTCCTCTCAGTGCATGTTTCAGAGAGGACTGAAGTTATAGTGGGGTTGGAGATCCCAGCTGATGCGGTGCAAGGAGAGGTCCGCTTTGTTCTTTGGTGTGGGTCTTTGAGGTAGGCTTGCCAACGAGCTGCATGGCAGGTCAACATATGTCTGGTCAGGCATGTGGTGCCCAAGCGACTGATGTTTTGGCCACGCGATATACGCTTGAGACATATGTTGCAAAAAGCAGCTGTGCGATCTGATGCACTAGCCTCAAAAAAGGCCCACACCAAAGAACTTTTTGAATGACGGGCAGAGGCAGCGCCCTGCACAGGCGGAGCTCTGCGGTGTGATTCCGTCGGTGTACTGCCCTTACGCTGGCCACCAAAGGGCATCCTGCCTCGTTGGAGATGTGCCTCCTCCTCATCCTCCTCCTCCTCCTCCTCCTCTCTCCTATTAGGCACCCACGTGGAGTCAGTGACCTCATCATCCCCTCCCTCCTCATCACTGGAGCCAATCTGGCAGTATGCTGCAGCTGCTGGAACATGACTGCCAGATTGGTGTCCTTCTTGAGCATCCCCTCTGTCTGCTCTCACGCTACTGCCTTCCTGTAGCTGGGTTTCATCATCAGACCCTTCGAAACGCTGGGCATCCTCCTGGAGCATGTACCCAACACTGTGCTCAAACAGTTCGGGGGACTCCTCAGGAGGAGGACATGGTGGGTCTAGGGAAGGAGTGACTGATGATGAGTCTGACATTGATACCAGGGAAGAGGACGCTTTGGCAGCTGCTTTTCCAGTACCCTGAGCCTGGGTGAGAGAGGATGAGGAGGAGGAGGAGGGCTTGGTCATCCACTCTACCAAGTCTTCGGCATGATGTGGCTCAACATGTCCAGCTGCCGAAAAGAAGGACAAGCGTGTCCCATGGCCATGTGCTGATGACAATGCACCGCGTCCACGACCAGCACTGTTGCCCCCAGACACAGAGCCTGCTTGCCCTCTTTTATTGCCTCCTGACTGTCTGCCTCTCCTTGTTTGCCTTCCAGACATTCTAATAGATGGCCTGCAGGGAGATGGGAAAAAAGCAATAAGGGCTACCTTCAGGTGTCCTTCTCTGTCCCTTTACTTAAGGATTTCTAAATATGGTTGAGGATGATTGCTTTTGCACAGAATAGCACAACGACAATTTCCCTGACTGTCCAAAAAAACAAGGATTTCAAAGATTGGTTGATGAGGAATGCTTTAGCACAGTATAGCACAATGAGAATTTCCCTCACTGTCCTTCCCTGTCCCTAGAAACAAGGACTGGCACAGTAAAACACACTGACACTCTCCCTACCTATAGTTTTCTGTCCCTAGAAAAAATGTTTTTTTAAGCACACTATAGCACAAGGAGAATTCCCTCACTGTCCTTCCCTGTCCCTAGAAACAAGGATTCGCACAGTAAAACACACTGACACTCTCCCTACCTATAGTTTTCTGTCCCTAGAAAAAATGTTTTTTTAAAGCACACTATAGCACAAGGAGAATTTCCCTCACTTTCCTTCTTTGTCCCTAGAAACAAGGATTATCACAGTGAAAGAAACTGACACTCTTCCTACCTATAGTTTTCTGTCCCTAGAAATTTTTTTTTTTTAAAGCACACTATAGCACAAGGAGAATTCCCTCACTGTCCTTCCCTGTCCCTAGAAACAAGGATTCGCACAGTAAAAGACACTGACACTCTCCCTACCTATAGTTTTCTGTCCCTAGAAAAAATGTTTTTTTAAAGCACACTAGAGCACAAGGAGAATTCCCTCACTGTCCTTCCCTGTCCCTAGAAACAAGGATTCGCACAGTAAAACACACTGACACTCTCCCTACCTATAGTTTTCTGTCCCTAGAAAAAATGTTTTTTTAAAGCACACTATAGCACAAGGAGAATTTCCCTCACTTTCCTTCTTTGTCCCTAGAAACAAGGATTATCACAGTGAAAGAAACTGACACTCTTCCTACCTATAGTTTTCTGTCCCTAGAAAAAATGTTTTTTTAAAGCACACTATAGCACAAGGAGAATTCCCTCACTGTTGTCCTTCCCTGTCCCTAGAAACAAGGATTCGCACAGTAAAACACACTGACACTCTCCCTACCTATCCTTCTCTTTCCCTAAACTAAAGGAATCCAGGTTAAGCAAGAAAGAAATAAATGTCACTGTCCCTGCCTATGCTTCTCTTTCCCTGCTCCGGAACACACTACACTAGGCCGCCGTGCTGGCGGCCTTTTATAGTGTGGGGCGTGTACTAAACACCCTCAGCAATAATTGGCCACAGGCATCCTGCCTGTGGCCAATCATTGCTCTCCTCGCTGCCGGCGCTGTGATTGGCCAAGCATGCGGGGTCACAGTGCATGCTTGGCCATTCACAGCGCCTGGATGACACTGCGATGGCGTAGTGCATTGTGGGCCGTTCGCGTCACTCGAATTTGGCGCGAACGGCCCAAATCGTTCGATCTTCGTCGAACGATCGAACAGCCGATGTTCGAGTCGAACGTATGTTCGACTCGAACACGAAGCTCATCCCTAGTGCTGATCTATAAGGATATACAATGTATCCCCCATAGTGCTGATCTATAAGATATACAATGTATCCTCCATAGTGCTGATCTATAAGGATATACAATGTATCCCCCATAGTGCTGATCTATAAGATATACAATGTATCCCCCATAGTGCTGATCTATAAGATATACAATGTATCCCCCATAGTGCTGATCTATAAGATATACAATGCATCCTCCATAGTGCTGATCTATAAGATATACAATGTATCCCCCATAGGGCTGATCTATAAGATATACAATGTATCCCCCATAGTGCTGATCTATAAGATATACAATGTATCCCCCATAGTGCTGATCTATAAGATATACAATGTATCCCCCATAGTGCTGATCTATAAGATATACAATGTATCCCCCATAGTGCTGATCTATAAGATATACAATGTATCCCCCATAGGGCTGATCTATAAGGATATACAATGTATCCCCCATAGTGCTGATCTATAAGATATACAATGTATCCCCCAAAGTGCTGATCTATAAGATATACAATGTATCCCCCATAGTGCTGATCTATAAGATATACAATGTATCCCCCATAGTGCTGATCTATAAGATATACAATGTATCCTCCATAGTGCTGATCTATAAGGATATACAATGTATCCTCCATAGTGCTGATCTATAAGGATATACAATGTATCCCCCATAGTGCTGATCTATAAGATATACAATGTATCCTCCATAGTGCTGATCTATAAGGATATACAATGTATCCCCCATAGTGCTGATCTATATGGATTGTGAGGGGGTTAGCTCGGCAGCGGGTGTGTGTGACCCCCTGGATGGGCTCCCCACACAAAAACAGGCCCAGCAGACGGAGGTTGTGGTTTTCAAGATCAAAAGGGTGCGGTTTATTTCTCTATTTACAGTGACAAAAACACAGCAAAGCAAAAAGAAACATAAACAAAATAAACCCTGGTCAGCTTGACCTCTGACTAAACATACAGGTTTCCTAAACTAACAACTGGGATCAGCCTGGTGCTGTCCTAGTCCCTAAGTCCCTGGTTTAGTAAATGTCCAAACAAATAGCCACACAGGCTTTGTCTCACCGCACAGGGGTTCACTCTCCCTAGACAGTCCACACAGGTCTGGTTCCAGGCATGAGCAAACACCTAATGAAGCTGGGAGTTTTTATAGAGGCCTTAAACGAGCTGACAAGCTTCAGCTGGTCTCATCAACTTCCTGCCTGCACGACGCCCAGCACTCTCCCTAGAGGTATGAATCATCCATGAGCCCACTAGCCTCAGCTGGGCTTCATCAACTCTCTCCCTAGTTGTATAAGTCGGCATAAAGCCTGAATCTGGGAGAAACATACCTACCCCCCTGGATGCAACCAGGTGACTTTACCTTCCTGCTGTCACATTACCCCCCCTCTTGTTTTAACCTTGGGGTTGGAACACCAGCAATCAGGCATTCATGTACTCGAGACAAAGCATCCACATTCCCCATTTGAACGCCAGGGCGATGCTTTACTGTGAAGTTGAATTCCTGTAGGGCCAGGAACCACCTATTTACTCTTCTATTTGTCTCCTTGTTTTGAGCCATCCACTTTAACGGAGCGTGATCCGTAACCATGTCAAAGTGCCTACCTAGCAGATAGTACCGAAGGGAATCTAGAGCCCAGTTCACCGCTAAACACTCCTTTTCAACCGTGGCGTAATTTACCTCATGGGACTTCAACTTCCTGCTGAGGTAAATGACTGGGTGCTCTTCCCCGTTCCAGACCTGGGACAATACTGCTCCTAACCCCACATCTGACGCATCACTTTGTACGACAAAGTCTTTAGAGAAGTCGGGTGAGTACAACACTGGCTGGCTACATAAGGCTTGTTTCAAGAATTGGAATGCTGCCTCAGCCTCGGGGGTCCATTTAATCATGACCGACCCTTTCCCTTTCGTCAGGTTGGTTAGGGGCACAGCCTTAGAAGCAAAGTGGGGAATGAATCGCCGATAATACCCAGCGATTCCCAGAAAGGCTCGTACCTGCTTCTTGCTGTTGGGACGTGGCCAACTCTGGATGGCCTCGACTTTGTTGAGTTGGGGTTTTATTACTCCCCTGCCAATGGTGTACCCAAGATATTTGGCCTCCTCCTGCCCAATGGTACACTTCTTGGGGTTAGCCGTAAACCCCGCTTCCCGGATAGAGTCTAGGACTGCTTGCACTTTTGGCAGATGTGAGGCCCAATCTGTGCTATGGACAATTACGTCATCCAGGTAAGCCGCAGCATACTTCCGATGGGGCCTCAGTATCTGGTCCATTTTCCGCTGGAATGTGGCCGGCGCATTCTGTAACCCGAATGGCATTCTCTTATATTGGAATGCCCCGTCTGGGGTTAAAAATGCGGTTTTCTCTTTGGCCGACTTGGCCAGGGGAATTTGCCAATACCCTTTTGTGAGGTCAAGAGTCGTCATGTATCGGGCTGTTCCCAGCCGGTCGATCAACTCATCTATACGTGGCATGGGGTAGGTGTCAAATTTTGTAACTTTGTTCAACTGACGAAAATCGTTACAAAATCGCCAGCTCCCATCCGGTTTAGGCACCAACACAATGGGACTAGACCAATCACTTTGGGACTCCTCTATCACCCCTAAGTTCAGCATTTTCTGTACTTCCTCCCGTATTGCCTCCCGTCGGGCCTCTGGGATCCGATAGGGTTTTAACTTCACCCTTTCACCGGGCGGGGTAATAATATCATGCTCTACCCCAGATGTTTGTCCCGGCAGCTCAGAGAACACCTCCTTGTTGCGAAGCACAAACTCCTTAACCTCCTGTTGTTGGGGTTGTGACAAGGTGGCTGCTATTCCAACCTCCGGAATCACGCGACCAGTTTGAGCTGGTGACCAAGTGTCTGCGACTAGGGACTCTCTATCCCTCCAGGCTTTCAACAGATTAACGTGATAGATCTGTTCGGGCTTTCGCCTTCCTGGTTGTCTGACCTTGTAATTCACTTCGCTCACTTTTTCCATTATCTCGTAGGGGCCTTGCCATTTGGCAAGGAATTTACTTTCAACCGTAGGGACAAGTACCAATATCCTATCCCCCGGGGAAAAGGTACGGGTCTTGGCTCCACGGTTGTACACTCTCTGCTGTGCCAACTGCGCTTGGGCCAAATGTTCCTTCACGATGGGCATTACCTGTGCAATTCGATCTTGCATCAGGGCGACATGCTCAATCACACTCCTGTGGGGAGAACTCTCAATTTCCCAAGTTTCCTTGGCAATATCCAACAGCCCTCTTGGGTGTCTCCCATACAGTAACTCAAAGGGGGAGAATCCCGTAGAGGATTGGGGCACCTCCCTAATAGCAAACATCAAATAAGGAAGTAGACAGTCCCAATCCTTTCCATCTCTATCCACCACTTTCTTCAACATTTGTTTTAGGGTTTTGTTGAATCTTTCAACCAGCCCATCGGTTTGGGGGTGATACACAGACGTACGCAATTGCGTCACTTTGAACAATTTACACAGCTCTTTCATAACCCGGGACATAAAGGGTGTACCTTGGTCCGTAAGCAGTTCTTTACAAATACCCACCCGGCTAAAAACAAGAGATAGCTCTTTGGCTATGGTTTTGGCCGAGGTATTTCGGAGAGGGATCGCTTCTGGATAACGGGTGGCATAGTCCATTATAACTAATATGTACTGGTGCCCCCTAGCGGACTTGATTATAGGACCTACCAAATCCATTGCGATCCTCTCAAACGGGACCTCAATGATGGGTAGAGGGACCAGCGGGCTACGGAAATGTGGCATCGGGGCCGACCTCTGACACACAGGGCAGGAGGAACAATAATTTTCTATGTCCTTCATCACCCCAGGCCAATAGAATCTCTGTAATACCCTCTCTCGGGTTTTCTCTGTCCCCAGATGACCTCCAAGAATGTGCCCATGGGCCAACTCCAACACCAACTTCCTGTAAGGTTTGGGCACCACAAGCTGCTCAACGGTTTCTTCTGCCCTTTTTGCCACCCGATACAGTAGGTCCTTCTCTACACTGAAGTATGGGTAAGTGCAGGTATTATCTGGGTTCACTAACTCGCCATCTATTTCCACTATGTTTTCCCGTGCCTTTATTAGGGCGGGGTCTTTTAACTGTTCTGTGGCAAAATTTTCCCTGTGAACCTCAAGATCAGAAAACTCCACAGACGGTAGGTTTTCGTCTGAGGAGGTGGGCTCCTCTCCAGTTTCTTGAGTCTCGCCTGCCAATACTGACAAGGGAAATTCTGGAGAGTCTTCACCACTCTCAGAGGAGTTCTGGCTATCACCTTCCTGGTACATAGGGGCACCAGTGGGGGGCTCAGGATCATCCCACAGTTCCCAGAACTTCGGAAAATCCCATCCCACAATGGCATCATGCGGTAATTGAGATACTAACCCCACTGGATGAGAGAGGGTACCTTTGGGGGTCTTGAAACACACTGTAGTCACTGGATACTCTCGGGTGTCCCCATGCACACAAATAACAGCTACCTTGCTATTCCCAGAGACCTCTGTTTTAACTAATTCAGCCTTTATCAGGGTCACAAGGCTACCTGAATCCAGCAATACCACAACATTTCTACCATTAATACACATTTTGCATAAATGTTTCTCAGTTCCCCGAATGGCAGTGCATGCGACTGTCGCACACAGCGACTGACGTCTGTCCGTCAGAAAGTCACATTTCATGGGTTCCTCCACAACCGGGCAATTTGCTGCAATATGTCCCGCTTGCCGGCAGCGGTAGCAAACAATCCTTTTGGCTGCCTCTTGAGCCCCCGACTTCCCAGGCTGTTCTCGCCAAACCCTGGGCAGAGCTCCCACCCTCTCACTCTCTCCACCCTCACCCCTCGGAATCATCTTATCCGTCCCTGGGGATGGTCTGGTCTTAGGGTGGAAAGTCCGAGAGTCTCTGGAAGATGCCGTCAGGTTCTCTGCAGCCAAGTATCTCTCTACACGATCCACAAGTTTATCGGCCGTTTCTGGGTCTCCATGGCTTACCCACTTTTAAATGGCGGTAGGAAGATCTCTCAAGAAACGATCCATCACAACACGTTCCACAATCTCCGGTGCGGACAAAGTCTCTGGCTGTAGCCACTTCCTGCTCAGGTGAATGAGATCATACATTTGAGACCTGGGGGGTTTTCCAAGCTGGAAAGTCCAGTTATGCACACGCTGAGCCCGGACAGCCAGGGTGACACCCAGCCTTGCCAATGTTACAGCTTTTAGCATCACATAGTCTTTTGCTTGGTCAGGCTCTAGGTCATAGTAAGCTTTCTGCGATTCACCAGTTAACAGAGGAGCCAGCAGTCCAGCCCACTGATCCTTAGGCCACTTTTCCCTTTCAGCAGTCCTTTCAAATGTGGTCAAAAACACCTCTGGATCATCTTCTCCAGTCATTTTTGTCAATAAACGACTCACCCCAAATGACGCGGTATTAGTGGGACGGCTTTCCTCACTGGTCTGCGGACGTTGCTGCATTACTGCTTCCATCTGTTGTTGTAGTCTCTGCTCTTGCTTCTGCAACAGGTCTATGAAGCGGGCCTCAGATTGCTGCTGGGCTTGTTGCTGAGCCTCCAGACTCTGTTGCAAAGTTGCAAGGCTCTGTTGATGAGCTTGCTGCTGGGCTGCAAGGCTCTGTTGATGAGCTTGCTGCTGGGCTGCGAAGCTCTGTTGTTGAGCTGCAAGGCTCTTTTGCAAACCTGCATTTGTCTGCTGTTGATTGGCATTTGCTAGAGCCAGCTGTTTCAGTATCTCCTCCATGCTGGCTTAAAAAAAACTGCCACTGGTTCTCCACCAACTGTGAGGGGGTTAGCTCGGCAGCGGGTGTGTGTGACCCCCTGGATGGGCTCCCCACACAAAAACAGGCCCAGCAGACGGAGGTTGTGGTTTTCAAGATCAAAAGGGTGTGGTTTATTTCTCTATTTACAGTGACAAAAACACAGCAAAGCAAAAAGAAACATAAACAAAATAAACCCTGGTCAGCTTGACCTCTGACTAAACATGCAGGTTTCCTAAACTAACAACTGGGATCAGCCTGGTGCTGTCCTAGTCCCTAAGTCCCTGGTTTAGTAAATGTCCAAACAAATAGCCACACAGGCTTTGTCTCACCGCACAGGGGTTCACTCTCCCTAGACAGTCCACACAGGTCTGGTTCCAGGCATGAGCAAACACCTAATGAAGCTGGGAGTTTTTATAGAGGCCTTAAACGAGCTGACAAGCTTCAGCTGGTCTCATCAACTCCCTGCCTGCACGACGCCCAGCACTCTCCCTAGAGGTATGAATCATCCATGAGCCCACTAGCCTCAGCTGGGCTTCATCAACTCTCTCCCTAGTTGTATAAGTCGGCATAAAGCCTGAATCTGGGAGAAATATACCTACCCCCCTGGATGCAACCAGGTGACTTTACCTTCCTGCTGTCACAGGATATACAATGTATCCCCCATAGTGCTGATCTATAAGGATATACAATGTATCCTCCATAGTGCTGATCTATAAGATATACAATGTATCCTCCATAGTGCTGATCTATAAGATATACAATGTATCCTCCATAGTGCTGATCTATAAGATATACAATGTATCCCCCATAGTGCTGATCTATAAGATATACAATGTATCCCCCATAGTGCTGATCTATAAGATATACAATGTATCCCCCATAGTGCTGATCTAGAAGGATATACAATGTATCCCCCATAGTGCTGATCTATAAGATATACAATGTATCCCCCATAGTGCTGATCTATAAGATATACAATGTATCCTCCATAGTGCTGATCTATAAGATATACAATGTATCCTCCATAGTGCTGATCTATAAGGATATACAATGTATCCCCCCATAGTGCTGATCTATAAGATATACAATGTATCCCCCATAGTGCTGATCTATAAGATATACAATGTATCCTCCATAGTGCTGATCTATAAGATATACAATGTATCCTCCATATTGCTGATCTATAAGGATATACAATGTATCCCCCATAGTGCTGATCTATAAGATATACAATGTATCCCCCATAGTGCTGATCTATAAGATATACAATGTATCCTCCATAGTGCTGATCTATAAGATATACAATGTATCCCCCATAGTGCTGATCTATAAGGATATACAATGTATCCCCCATAGTGCTGATCTATAAGATATACAATGTATCCTCCATAGTGCTGATCTATAAGATATACAATGTATCCCCCATAGTGCTGATCTATAAGGATATACAATGTATCCCCCATAGTGCTGATCTATAAGATATACAATGTATCCCCCATAGTGCTGATCTATAAGATATACAATGTATCCTCCATAGTGCTGATCTATAAGATATACAATGTATCCCCCATAGTGCTGATCTATAAGATATACAATGTATCCTCCATAGTGCTGATCTATAAGGATATACAATGTATCCCCCATAGTGCTGATCTGTAAGGATATACAATGTATCCCCCATAGTGCTGATCTATGAGATATACAATGTATCCCCCATAGTGCTGATCTATAAGATATACAATGTATCCTCCATAGTGCTGATCTATAAGATATACAATGTATCCCCCATAGTGCTGATCTATAAGATATACAATATACAATGTATCCCCCATAGTGCTGATCTATAAGATATACAATGTATCCCCCATAGTGCTGATCTATAAGGATATACAATGTATCCCCCATAGTGCTGATCTAAAAGGATATACAATGTATCCCCCATAGTGCTGATCTATAAGATATACAATGTATCCCCCATAGTGCTGATCTATAAGATATACAATGTATCCCCCATAGTGCTGATCTATAAGGATATACAATGTATCCCCCATAGTGCTGATCTAGAAGGATATACAATGTATCCCCCATAGTGCTGATCTATAAGATATACAATGTATCCTCCATAGTGCTGATCTATAAGGATATACAATGTATCCCCCATAGTGCTGATCTATAAGATATACAATGTATCCTCCATAGTGCTGATCTATAAGGATATACAATGTATCCCCCATAGTGCTGATCTATATGGATATACAATGTATCCCCCATAGTGCTGATCTATAAGGATATACAATGTATCCCCCATAGTGCTGATCTATAAGATATACAATGTATCCCCCATAGTGCTGATCTATAAGATATACAATGTATCCCCCATAGTGCTGATCTATAAGATATACAATGTATCCCCCATAGTGCTGATCTATAAGATATACAATGTATCCTCCATAGTGCTGATCTATAAGATATACAATGTATCCTCCATAGTGCTGATCTATAAGATATACAATGTATCCTCCATAGTGCTGATCTATAAGGATATACAATGTATCCCCCCATAGTGCTGATCTATAAGATATACAATGTATCCCCCATAGTGCTGATCTATAAGATATACAATGTATCCTCCATAGTGCTGATCTATAAGGATATACAATGTATCCCCCCATAGTGCTGATCTATAAGATATACAATGTATCCCCCATAGTGCTGATCTATAAGATATACAATGTATCCCCCATAGTGCTGATCTATAAGATATACAATGTATCCTCCATAGTGCTGATCTATAAGATATACAATGTATCCCCCATAGTGCTGATCTATAAGATATACAATGTATCCCCCATAGTGCTGATCTATAAGATATACAATGTATCCCCCATAGTGCTGATCTATAAGATATACAATGTATCCTCCATAGTGCTGATCTATAAGATATACAATGTATCCCCCATAGTGCTGATCTATAAGATATACAATGTATCCCCCATAGTGCTGATCTATAAGATATACAATGTATCCCCCATAGTGCTGATCTATAAGATATACAATGTATCCCCCACAGTGCTGATCTATAAGATATACAATGTATCCCCCATAGTGCTGATCTATAAGATATACAATGTATCCCCCATAGTGCTGATCTATAAGATATACAATGTATCCCCCATAGTGCTGATCTATAAGATATACAATGTATCCCCCATAGTGCTGATCTATAAGATATACAATGTATCCCCCATAGTGCTGATCTATAAGATATACAATGTATCCCCCATAGTGCTGATCTATAAGATATACAATGTATCCCCCCATAGTGCTGATCTATAAGATATACAATGTATCCCCCATAGTACTGATCTATAAGATATACAATGTATCCTCCATAGTGCTGATCTATAAGATATACAATGTATCCCCCATAGTGCTGATCTATAAGATATACAATGTATCCTCCATAGTGCTGATCTATAAGGATATACAATGTATCCCCCATAGTGCTGATCTATAAGATATACAATGTATCCCCCATAGTGCTGATCTATAAGGATATACAATGTATCCTCCATAGTGCTGATCTATAAGATATACAATGTATCCCCCATAGTGCTGATCTATAAGATATACAATGTATCCCCCATAGTGCTGATCTATAAGATATACAATGTACCCCCCCATAGTGCTGATCTATAAGATATACAATGTATCCTCCATAGTGCTGATCTATAAGATATACAATGTATCCCCCATAGTGCTGATCTATAAGATATACAATGTATCCTCCATAGTGCTGATCTATAAGGATATACAATGTATCCCCCATAGTGCTGATCTATAAGATATACAATGTATCCTCCATAGTGCTGATCTATAAGATATACAATGTATCCCCCATAGTGCTGATCTATAAGATATACAATGTATCCCCCATAGTGCTGATCTATAAGATATACAATGTATCCTCCATAGTGCTGATCTATAAGATATACAATGTATCCCCCATAGTGCTGATCTATAAGATATACAATGTATCCTCCATAGTGCTGATCTATAAGGATATACAATGTATCCCCCATAGTGCTGATCTATAAGATATACAATGTATCCCCCATAGTGCTGATCTATAAGATATACAATGTATCCCCCATAGTGCTGATCTATAAGATATACAATGTATCCCCCATAGTACTGATCTATAAGATATACAATGTATCCCCCATAGTGCTGATCTATAAGATATACAATGTATCCCCCATAGTGCTGATCTATAAGATATACAATGTATCCCCCATAGTGCTGATCTATAAGATATACAATGTATCCCCCATAGTGCTGATCTATAAGATATACAATGTATCCCCCATAGTGCTGATCTATAAGATATACAATGTATCCCCCATAGTGCTGATCTATAAGATATACAATGTATCCCCCATAGTGCTGATCTATAAGATATACAATGTATCCCCCATAGTGCTGATCTATAAGATATACAATGTATCCCCCATAGTGCTGATCTATAAGATATACAATGTATCCCCCATAGTGCTGATCTATAAGATATACAATGTATCCTCCATAGTGCTGATCTATAAGATATACAATGTATCCCCCATAGTGCTGATCTATAAGATATACAATGTATCCCCCATAGTGCTGATCTATAAGATATACAATGTATCCCCCATAGTGCTGATCTATAAGATATACAATGTATCCCCCATAGTGCTGATCTATAAGATATACAATGTATCCCCCATAGTGCTGATCTATAAGGATATACAATGTATCCCCCATAGTGCTGATCTATAAGATATACAATGCATCCCCCATAGTTGTGATCTATAAGATATACAATGTATCCCCCATAGTGCTGATCTATAAGATATACAATGTACCCCCCATAGTGCTGATCTTCAAGGATATACAATGTATCCCCCATAGTGCTGATCTATAAGGATATACAATGTATCCCCCATAGTGCTGATCTATAAGATATACAATGTATCCTCCATAGTGCTGATCTATAAGATATACAATGTATCCCCCATAGTGCTGATCTATAAGATATACAATGTATCCCCCATAGTGCTGATCTATAAGATATACAATGTATCCTCCATAGTGCTGATCTATAAGATATACAATGTATCCCCCATAGTGCTGATCTATAAGATATACAATGTATCCCCCATAGTGCTGATCTATAAGATATACAATGTATCCTCCATAGTGCTGATCTATAAGATATACAATGTATCCCCCATAGTGCTGATCTATAAGATATACAATGTATCCCCCATAGTGCTGATCTATAAGATATACAATGTATCCCCCATAGTGCTGATCTATAAGATATACAATGTATCCCCCATAGTGCTGATCTATAAGATATACAATGTATCCCCCATAGTGCTGATCTATAAGGATATACAATGTATCCCCCATAGTACTGATCTATAAGATATACAATGTATCCCCCATAGTGCTGATCTATAAGATATACAATGTATCCCCCATAGTACTGATCTATAAGATATACAATGTATCCCCCATAGTGCTGATCTATAAGATATACAATGTATCCCCCATAGTGCTGATCTATAAGATATACAATGTATCCTCCATAGTGCTGATCTATAAGATATACAATGTATCCCCCATAGTGCTGATCTATAAGATATACAATGTATCCCCCATAGTGCTGATCTATAAGATATACAATGTATCCCCCATAGTGCTGATCTATAAGATATACAATGTATCCCCCATAGTGCTGATCTATAAGGATATACAATGTATCCCCCACAGTGCTGATCTATAAGGATATACAATGTATCCCCCATAGTGCTGATCTATAAGGATATACAATGTATCCCCCATAGTGCTGATCTATAAGGATATAGATGCCTCCTGCATGTATCCTTACCTGTCAAATGTCTCCCCCTCTGTCTGTTATATGAACTGAAAAACTGCAGATTCTGTGGGCGGGTCTGTTGTCTGGAGCTCGGTGGGAGGAGTCGTGATGTCAGTAGACTCCCCGCCCACCTCTACACTCCCCTTGTCAACATGCATTTCCTCCTGTGTATTCCTTCTGCTATGATCACTAACATCCAGTCAAAATCCAGAAAAGTCACCACATGACTTCAGAAAAGGAGTGGGGGTGGGAATTAAAAAATAATGCCTGTCTCAGGCTAGTACATAAGATATGTAAATAACCCGTCACTCACAGCAAGGGGGCGGAACGGACAAAAGTTTTCTTCCGTTTGTCCGTTTTATCTCACTGAAAAAAGTAAAGAGGATTGCTCAGAGCTGGATTAACTCTTTGTGGCAAGACCTGGGCACAGAGGATAGGAAATCTTATACTCTACATTGTGACAGCAACAACAACATTTGGGGTTTACATCCACTTTAAATTGGCTTCTTATTCAGGTCGGATCTTTATTATTTATTATTTACTAAACAATCATCTGCAACATTTATAATAAAATTGTGACCCTGAATGTCCTCCATGTATATAATGGGGGATCCCCCCTCCCCCTCCTCCATGTATATAATGGGGGGATCCCCCTCCCCCTCCTCCATGTATATAATGGGGGAATCCCCCCTCCCCCTCCTCTATGTATATAATGGGGGATCCCCCCTCCCCCTCCTCCATGTATATAATGGGGGATCCCCCTCCCCTCCTCCATGTATATAATGGGGAATCCCCCCTCCCCCTCCTCCATGTATATAATGGGGGATCCCCCCTCCCCCTCCTCCATGTATATAATGGGGGGATCCCCCTCCCCCTTCTCCATGTATATAATGGGGGATCCCCCCTCCTCTATGTATATAATGGGGCATCCCCCTCCCCCTCCTCCATGTATATAATGGGGGATCCCCCCTCCTACTTCTCCATGTATATAATGGGGGATCCCCCTCCTCCATGTATATAATGGGGGATCCCCTCCCCCTCCTCCATGTATATAATGGGGGATCCCCCCTCCCCCTCCTCCATGTATATAATGGGGGGATCCCCCCTCCCCCTCCTCCATGTATATAATGGGGGATCCCCCTCCCCCTCCATGTATATAATGGGGGATCCCCCCTCCCCCTCCATGTATATAATGGGGGATCCCCCTCCCCCTCCCCCTCCTCCATGTATATAATGGGGGGATCCCCCCTCCCCCATGTATATAATGGGGGGATCCCCCATCCCCCTCCTCCATGTATATAATGGGGAATCCCCCTCCCCTCCTCCATGTATATAATGGGGGGATCCCCCTCCCCCTCCTCCATGTATATAATGGGGGATCCCCCTCCCCTCCTCCATGTATATAATGGGGGATCCCCCCTCCCCCTCCTCCATGTATATAATGGGGGGATCCCCCTCCTCCATGTATGTAATGGGGGATCCTCCCTCCCCCTCCTCCATGTATATAATGGGGGGATCCCCCTCCCCCTCCATGTATATAATGGGGGATCCCCCCTCCCCCTCCTCCATGTATATAATGGGGGATCCCCCTCCTCCATGTATATAATGGGGGGATCCCCCCTCCCCCTCCATGTATATAATGGGGGATCCCCCTCCCCTCCTCCATGTATATAATAGGGGATCCCCCTCCCCCTCCTCCATGTATATAATGGGGGGATCCCCCTCCCCCTCCTCCATGTATATAATGGGGGATCCCCCCTCCCCTCCTCCATGTATATAATGGGGGATCCCCCTCCCCCTTGTATATAATGGGGGGATCCCCCTCCCCCATGTATATAATAGGGTATCCCCCCTCCCCCTCCATGTATATAATGGGGGATCCCCCTCCCCTCCTCCATGTATATAATGGGGGATCCCCCTCCCCCTTGTATATAATGGGGGGATCCCCCCTCCCCCATGTATATAATGGGGGATCCCCCCTCCCCCTCCTCCATTTTTATAATGGGGGATCCCCCTCCTCCATGTATATAATGGGGGATCCCCCCTCCCCTCCTCCATGTATATAATGGGGGGATCCCCCCTCCCCCTCCTCCATGTATATAATGGGGGGATCCCCCCTCCTCCATGTATATAATGGGGGATCCCCCCTCCCCCTCCTCCATGTATATAATGGGGGAATCCCCCTCCCCCATCTCCATGTATATAATGGGGGATCCCCCCTCCCCTCCTCCATGTATATAATGGGGGATCCCCCTCCCCTCCTCAATGTATATAATAGGGGATCCCCCCTCCCCTCCTCCATGTATATAATGGGGGGATCCCCCCTCCCCATGTATATAATGGGGGATCCCCCCTCCCCTCCTCCATGTATATAATGGGGGGATCCCCCCTCCCCATGTATATAATGGGGGGATCCCCCTCCCCCTCCTCCATGTATATAATGGGGGAATCCTCCCTCCCCCTCCTCCATATATATAATGGGGATCCCCCTCCCCTCCTCCATGTATATAATGGGGAATCCCCCCTCCCCCTCCTCCATGTATATAATGGGGGATCCCCCCTCCTCCATGTATATAATGGGGGGATCCCCCTCCCCCTTCTCCATGTATATAATGGGGGATCCCCCCTCCTCTATGTATATAATGGGGCATCCCCCTCCCCCTCCTCCATGTATATAATGGGGAATCCCCCCTCCCCCTCCTCCATGTATATAATGGGGGATCCCCCCTCCCCCTCCTCCATGTATATAATGGGGGATCCCCCTCCCCCTCCTCCATGTATATAATGGGGCATCCCCCTCCCCTCCTCCATGTATATAATGGGGCACCCCCCTCTCCCTCCTCCATGTATATAATGGGGGGATCCCCCCTCCCCCTCCTCCATGTATATAAAGGGGCATCCCCCTCCCCCTCCTCCATGTATATAATGGGGCATCCCCCTCCTCCATGTATATAATGGGGGATCCCCCCTCCCCCTCCTCCATGTATATAATGGGGGATCCCCCTCCCCCTCCTCCATGTATATAATGGGGGGATCCCCCTCCTCCTCCTCCATGTATATAATGGGGCATCCCCCTCCCCCTCCTCCATGTATATAATGGGGCATCCCCCTCCCCCTCCTCCATGTATATAATGGGGGATCCCCCTCCCCCTCCTCCATGTATATAATGGGGCATCCCCCTCCCCCTCCTCCATGTATATAATGGGGCATCCCCCTCCTCCATGTATATAATGAGGGGATCCCCCTCCCCTCCTCCATGTATATAATGGGGGATCCCCCTCCCCTCCTCCATGTATATAATGGGGATCCCCCCTCTCCCTCCTCCATGTATATAATGGGGCATCCCCCTCCCCTCCTCCATGTATATAATGGGGAATCCCCCCTCCCCCCTCCTCCATGTATATAATGGGGGATCCCCCTCCCCTCCTCCATGTATATAATGGGGAATCCCCTCTCCCCCCTCCTCCATGTATATAATGGGGGATCCCCCTCCCCCTCCTCCATGTATATAATGGGGGGATCCCCCTCCCCCTTCTCCATGTATATAATGGGGGATCCCCCCTCCTCTATGTATATAATGGGGCATCCCCCTCCCCCTCCTCCATGTATATAATGGGGGGATCCCCCTCCCCCTCCTCCATGTATATAATGGGGGATCCCCCTCCCCCTCCTCCATGTATATAATGGGGATCCCCCCTCCCCCTCCTCCATGTATATAATGGGGGGATCCCCCTCCCCCTCCTCCATGTATATAATGGGGGGATCCCCCCTCCCCCTCCTCCATGTATATAATGGGGCATCCCCCTCCCCCTCCTCCATGTATATAATGGGGCATCCCCCTCCCCCTCCTCCATGTATATAATGGGGCATCCCCCTCCCCCTCCTCCATGTATATAATGGGGCATCCCCCTCCCCCTCCTCCATGTATATAATGGGGAATCCCCTCTCCCCCTCCTCCATGTATATAATGGGGGATCCCCCTCCCCCATGTATATAATGGGGGATCCCCCTCCTCCATGTATATAATGGGGGGATCCCCCCTCTCCCTCCTCCATGTATATAATGGGGGATCCCCCTCCCCCTCCTCCATGTATATAATGGGGCATCCCCCTCCCCCTCCTCCATGTATATAATGAGGAATCCCCCCTCCCCCTCCTACATGTATATAATGGGGGATCCCCCCTCCCCCTCCTCCATGTATATAATGGGGATCCCCCCTCCTCCATGTATATAATGGGGGGATCCCCCTCCCCCTCCTCCATGTATATAATGAGGGGATCCCCCTCCATGTATATAATGGGGATCCCCCTCCCCCATGTATATAATGGGGCATCCACCCCCTCCTCCATGTATATAATGGGGAATCCCCCCTCCCCCTCCTCCATGTATATAATGGGGGATCCCCCTCCCCCTCCTCCATGTATATAATGGGGATCCCCCTCCCCCTCCTCCATGTATATAATGAGGGGATCCCCCTCCATGTATATAATGGGGGATCCCCCTCCCCCTCCTCCATGTATATAATGGGGAATCCCCCCTCCCCCTCCTCCATGTATATAATGGGGGATCCCCCTCCCCCTCCTCCATGTATATAATGGGGATCCCCCTCCCCCTCCTCCATGTATGTAATGGGGGGATCCCCCCTCCCCTCCTCCATTTATATAATGGGGGGATCCCCCTCCCTCTCCTCCATGTATATAATGGGGGGATCCCCCTCCCCTCCTCCATTTATATAATGGGGGGATCCCCCTCCCTCTCCTCCATGTATATAATGGGGGATCCCCCTCCCCTCCTCCATGTATATAATGGGGGATCCCCCTCCCCTCCTCCATGTATATAATGGGGGATCCCCCCTCCCCCTCCTCCATGTATATAATGGGGGATCCCCCCTCCTCCGTGTATATAATGGGGGGATCCCCCCTCCCCCTCCTCCATGTATATAATGGAGGATCCCCCCTCCCCCTCCTCCATGTATATAATGGGGGATCCCCCTCCCCCTCCTCCATGTATATAATGGAGGATCCCCCCTCCCCCCTCCTCCATGTATATAATGGGGGATCCCCCTCCCCTCCTCCATGTATATAATGGGGGGATCCCCCCTCCCCCTCCTCCATGTATATAATGGGGATCCCCCCTCCCCCTCCTCCATGTATATAATGGGGATCCCCCTCCCCCTCCTCCATGTATATAATGGGGGGATCCCCCCTCCCCCTCCTCCATGTATATAATGGGGCATCCCCCTCCCCCTCCTCCATGTATATAATGGGGGATCCCCCTCCCCTCCTCCATGTATATAATAGGGGATCCCCCTCCCCTCCTCCATGTATATAATGGGGGATCCCCCCTCCCCCTCCTCCATGTATATAATGGGGATCCCCCTCCCCCTCCTCCATGTATATAATGGGGGGATCCCCCTCCCCCTCCTCCATGTATATAATGGGGCATCCCCCTCCCCCTCCTCCATGTATATAATGGGGGATCCCCCTCCCCTCCTCCATGTATATAATAGGGGATCCCCCTCCCCTCCTCAATGTATATAATGGGGGATCCCCCTCCCCTCCTCCATGTATATAATGGAGGATCCCCCCTCCCCCTCCTCCATGTATATAATGGGGGATCCCCCTCCCCTCCTCCATGTATATAATGGGGGATCCCCCCTCCCCCTCCTCCATGTATATAATGGGGGATCCCCCCTCCTCCATGTATATAATGGGGGGATCCCCCTCCCCCTCCTCCATGTATATAATGGGGGATCCCCCTCCCCTCCTCCATGTATATAATGGGGATCCCCCCTCCTCCATGTATATAATGGGGGGATCCCCCTCCCCCTCCTCCATGTATATAATGGGGGGATCCCCCCTCCCCCTCCTCCATGTATATAATGGGGGATCCCCCTCCCCTCCTCCATGTATATAATGGGGGATCCCCCTCCCCCTCCTCCATGTATATAATGGGGGGATCCCCCTCCTCCATGTATATAATGGGGGGATCCCCCTCCCCCTCCTCCATGTATATAATAGGGGATCCCCCTCCCCTCCTCAATGTATATAATGGGGGGATCCCCCTCCCCCTCCTCCATGTATATAATGGGGGATCCCCCTCCCCTCCTCCATGTATATAATGGGGGATCCCCCTCCCCTCCTCAATGTATATAATGGGGGGATCCCCCTCCCCCTCCTCCATGTATATAATGGAGGATCCCCCCTCCCCCTCCTCCATGTATATAATGGGGGATCCCCCTCCCCTCCTCCATGTATATAATGGGGGATCCCCCCTCCCCCTCCTCCATGTATATAATGGGGGATCCCCCCTCCTCCATGTATATAATGGGGGGATCCCCCTCCCCCTCCTCCATGTATATAATGGGGGATCCCCCTCCCCTCCTCCATGTATATAATGGGGATCCCCCTCCTCCATGTATATAATGGGGGATCCCCCTCCCCCTCCTCCATGTATATAATGGGGGATCCCCCCTCCCCCTCCTCCATGTATATAATGGAGGATCCCCCCTCCCCCTCCTCCATGTATATAATGGGGGATCCCCCCTCCCCTCCTCCATGTATATAATGGGGGATCCCCCTCCCCCTCCTCCATGTATATAATGGGGGGATCCCCCTCCTCCATGTATATAATGGGGGGATCCCCCTCCCCCTCCTCCATGTATATAATGGGGGATCCCCCTCCCCCTCCTCCATGTATATAATGGGGGGATCCCCCTCCCCCTCCTCCATGTATATAATAGGGGATCCCCCTCCCCTCCTCAATGTATATAATGGGGGGATCCCCCTCCCCCTCCTCCATGTATATAATGGAGGATCCCCCCTCCCCCTCCTCCATGTATATAATGGGGGATCCCCCTCCCCTCCTCAATGTATATAATGGGGGGATCCCCCTCCCCCTCCTCCATGTATATAATGGGGGATCCCCCCTCCTCCATGTATATAATGGGGGGATCCCCCTCCCCCTCCTCCGTGTATATAATGGAGGATCCCCCCTCCCCCTCCTCCATGTATATAATGGAGGATCCCCCCTCCCCCTCCTCCATGTATATAATGGAGGATCCCCCCCTCCCCCTCCTCCATGTATATAATGGGGGGATCCCCCTCCCCTCCTCAATGTATATAATGGGGGGATCCCCCTCCCCCTCCTCCTCCATGTATATAATGGGGGATCCCCCTCCCCTCCTCAATGTATATAATGGGGGGATCCCCCTCCCCCTCCTCCATGTATATAATGGGGGATCCCCCCTCCTCCATGTATATAATGGAGGATCCCCCCTCCCCCTCCTCCGTGTATATAATGGAGGATCCCCCCTCCCCCTCCTCCATGTATATAATGGGGGGATCCCCCTCCCCTCCTCAATGTATATAATGGGGGGATCCCCCTCCCCCTCCTCCATGTATATAATGGGGGATCCCCCTCCTCAATGTATATAATGGGGGGATCCCCCTCCCCCTCCTCCATGTATATAATGGAGGATCCCCCCTCCCCCTCCTCCATGTATATAATGGAGGATCCCCCCTCCCCCTCCTCCGTGTATATAATGGAGGATCCCCCCTCCCCCTCCTCCATGTATATAATGGGGGATCCCCCTCCCCTCCTCAATGTATATAATGGGGGGATCCCCCTCCCCCTCCTCCATGTATATAATGGGGGATCCCCCCTCCTCCATGTATATAATGGAGGATCCCCCCTCCCCCTCCTCCGTGTATATAATGGAGGATCCCCCTCCCCCTCCTCCATGTATATAATGGGGATCCCCCTCCCCCTCCTCCATGTATATAATGGGGGATCCCCCTCCTCCATGTATATAATGGGGGGATCCCCCTCCCCCTCCTCCATGTATATAATGGAGGATCCCCCCTCCCCCTCCTCCATGTATATAATGGGGGATCCCCCTCCCCTCCTCAATGTATATAATGGGGGGATCCCCCTCCCCCTCCTCCATGTATATAATGGGGGATCCCCCCTCCTCCATGTATATAATGGAGGATCCCCCCCTCCCCCTCCTCCATGTATATAATGGGGGGATCCCCCTCCCCTCCTCAATGTATATAATGGGGGGATCCCCCTCCCCCTCCTCCATGTATATAATGGGGGATCCCCCTCCTCAATGTATATAATGGGGGGATCCCCCTCCCCCTCCCCCATGTATATAATGGAGGATCCCCCCTCCCCCTCCTCCATGTATATAATGGGGGATCCCCCTCCCCTCCTCAATGTATATAATGGGGGGATCCCCCTCCCCCTCCTCCGTGTATATAATGGAGGATCCCCCCTCCCCCTCCTCCGTGTATATAATGGAGGATCCCCCCTCCCCCTCCTCCGTGTATATAATGGGGAATCCCCCTATAAATAGATGGAGGAGGGGAGGGGGATCCCCCATTATATACATGGGGGAGGGGGATCCCCCCTATAAATAGATCCGGCACACTTCTGAGGGGGTTGGGGGGAGGGGATGACTGTGTCCCCATTGGGGAGATTTCTCTTCACTTCCTGTCTTGGTGACACAGAGATTGTATCCTCCAATAAACACTCCGGACCTCCCCTATGTCTCCTCCCACCGCTGTGCACAGCCCCGCCCCATCACCTGCGCGCCCCTCCTCCATCTAACCGCTTCTCTGTCAGAATCGGCGACCCGTCAGA
>CM055121.1:311867898-311877898 GCA_029206835.1 Rana muscosa | reverse complement strand
ATATGTGTGATATACGGGGGGATGTATATATATATATATATATATGTGATATACGGGGGGTGTATATATATATATATATATGTGATATACGGGGGGATGTATATATATATATATATGTGATATACGGGGGGTGTATACTGTATATATGTCGTATATATAATTATAGATATTATTATCTGGAATAAGAGTTTTTTTATATATATATATACTGTACAGTGAGGGGGGGAGGGGGGGAAAGGATTTGATCGGCTGCTGATTTTGTGACAAAGAAACGATCGGTCTCTCATTTTATTGGTCGGTTTATTATAACAGTGAGAGACGAAATAACAAAAATATCCAGAAAAACGCATTTCACAAAAAGTTATAAATTGATTTGCATTTTACTGAGTGAAATAAGTATGTGAACCCTTCACAAAACATGACTTAGCAGTTGGTGGGAATCCCTTGTTGGCGATCACAGAGGTCAGACGTTTCTTGGAGTTGGCCTCCAGGTTCTCACACTTCTCAGGAGGGATTTTCTCCTCTTTGCAGATCCTCTCCAAGTCATTAACCACTTAAGGACCGCCTCACACCGATATACGTCGGCAGAATGGCATGGCTGGGCACATCCACATACAGGTACGTTGCCCTTTAAGAGTCCTGAACTCCGTGACCGCACCCACGGGACCCGCAGACCCGATCGATGCCGGTGTCCCGCGATCGGGTCACAGAGCTGAAGAACGGGGAGAAGTGAAGTGTAAACAAACCTTTCCCCGGTCTTCTGTCAGTGATCGTCTGTTCCCTGTCATCGGAAAACAGACGATTAGTGACGTCACACGCCAAGCCACGCCCCCCTACAGTAAGAATCACTCCCTAGGACACACTTAACCCCTTCACTGCCAGTGTCATTTTCACAGTAATCAGGTCATTTTTATAGCTCTGATCGCTGTATAAATGCCAATGGTCCTAAAAATGGTGTCAAAAGTGTGCGCTGTGTCCGCCATAATGTCGCAGTCACGATAAAAATCGCTGATCGCCGCCAATATTAGTAAAAAATATAATTATTAATAAAAGTGCCATAAAACTATCCCCTATTTTTTAGACGCTATAACTTTTGCGCAAACCAATCAATAAACGCTTATTGCAATTTTTTTTCCCAAAAATATGTAGAAGAAAACGTATCGGACTAAACTGAGGAAGAACATGAATGTTTTTTTATATATTTTTTGGGGATATTTATTACAGCAAAAAGTAAAAAATACTGCATTGTTTTTTCAAAATTGTTGCTCTATTTTTGTTTATAGCGTAAAAAATAAAAACCGCAGAAATGATCAAATACCACCAAAAGAAACTCCATTTGTGGGAAAAAAGGACGTCAGTTTTGTTTGGGAGCCACGTCGCACGACCGTGCAATTGTCAGTTAAAGCAACGCAGTGCCGAATCGCAAAAAGGGGCCTGGTCCTTATGCTGCGTAATGGTCCGGGGCTGAAGTCAGTAATGTTTCCAGGATGACGTTTGGTCACTCGAACCTTCAGCTCCCTCAACATATTTTCTATGAGATTAAGGTCTGGAGACTGGATAGGCCACTCTGGGACCTTCATGTGCTTCTTCTTGAGCCCCTCCTTTGTTGCCTTGGCCGTGTGTTTTGGGTCCTTGTCATGCTGGAAGACCCATCCATGACCCATTTTCAGTGTTCTGGCTAAGGGAAGGAGATTCTCACCCAAGATTTGATGGTACGGTGGGGGGATGGTGTTCTCCATGTAGGACGGTGGGGGATGGTGTTATCCATGGATGACGGTGGGGGATGGTGTTCTCCATGTATGACGGTGGGGGATGGTGTTCTCCATGGATGACGGTGGGGGATGGTGTTCTCCATGGATGACGGTGGGAGATGGTGTTCTCCGTGTATGACGGTGGGGGATGGTGTTCTCCATGGATGATGGTGGGGGGGATGGTGTTCTCCATGTATGATGGTGGGGGATGGTGTTCTCCGTGTATGACGGTGGGGGATGGTGTTCTCCATGGATGCCGGTGAGGGATGGTGTTCTCCATGGATGACGGTGAGGGATGGTGTTCTCCATGGATGACGGTGGGGGATGGTGTTCTCCATGGATGACGGTGGGAGATGGTGTTCTCCGTGTATGACGGTGGGGGGATGGTGTTCTCCATGGATGACGGTGGGGGGGATGGTGTTCTCCATGTATGATGGTGGGGGATGGTGTTCTCCGTGTATGACGGTGGGGGATGGTGTTCTCCATGGATGCCGGTGAGGGATGGTGTTCTCCATGGATGACGGTGAGGGGTGGTGTTCTCCATGTATGACGGTGAGGGATGGTGTTCTCCATGGATGACGGTGGAGGATGGTGTTCTCCATGGATGACGGTGGGGGATGGTGTTCTCCATGGATGACGGTGGGGGATGGTGTTCTCCATGGATGACGGTGAGGGATGGTGTTCTCCATGGGTGACGGTGGGGGATGGTGTTCTCCATGTATGACGGTGGGGGAGGGTGTTCTCCATGGATGACGGTGGGGGATGGTGTTCTCCATGTATGACGGTGGGGGATGGTGTTCTCCATGGATGACGGTGGGGGATGGTGTTCTCCATGTATGATGGTGGGGGGGATGGTGTTCTCCATGTATGACGGTGGGGGATGGTGTTCTCCATGGATGACGGTGGGAGATGGTGTTCTCCGTGTATGACGGTGGGGGATGGTGTTCTCCATGGATGACGGTGGGAGATGGTGTTCTCCATGTATGATGGTGGGGGATGGTGTTCTCCATGTATGACGGTGGGGGATGGTGTTCTCCATGGATGACGGTGAGGGATGGTGTTCTCCATGGATGACGGTGGGGGATGGTGTTCTCCATGGATGATGGTGGGGGGATGGTGTTCTCCATGGATGACGGTGAGGGATGGTGTTCTCCATGGATGACGGTGGGGGATGGTGTTCTCCATGCATGACGGTGGGAGATGGTGTTCTCCGTGTATGACGGTGAGGGATGGTGTTCTCCATGGATGACGGTGGGGGATGGTGTTCTCCATGGATGACGGTGGGAGATGGTGTTCTCCGTGTATGACGGTGGGGGATGGTGTTCTCCATGGATGACGGTGAGGGATGGTGTTCTCCATGGATGACGGTGGGGGATGGTGTTCTCCATGGATGACGGTGAGGGATGGTGTTCTCCATGGATGACGGTGAGGGATGGTGTTCTCCATGGATGACGGTGAGGGATGGTGTTCTCCATGGATGACGGTGGGGGGGATGGTGTTCTCAATGGATGATGGTGGGGGATGGTGTTCTCCATGTATGACGGTGGGGGATGGTGTTCTCCATGGATGACGGTGGGGGATGGTGTTCTCCATGGATGACGGTGGGGGGATGGTGTTCTCCATGGATGACGGTGGGGGGGGATGGTGTTCTCCATGGATGACGGTGGGGGATGGTGTTCTCCATGGATGACGGTGGGGGGATGGTGTTCTCCATGTATGACGGTGGGGGGTGGTGTTCTCCATGTAGGACGGTGGGGGATGGTGTTCTCCATGTAGGACGGTGGGGGATGGTGTTCTCCATGTATGATGGTGGGGGATGGTGTTCTCCATGGATGACGGTGAGGGATGGTGTTCTCCATGGATGACGGTGGAGGATGGTGTTCTCCATGGATGACGGTGGGGGGATGGTGTTCTCCATGGATGACGGTGGGGGGATGGTGTTCTCCATGGATGACGGTGGGGAATGGTGTTCTCCATGGATGACGGTGGGGGGATGAGGGGAGATCTTGTATGGGACCCCAGACTGAGGGGAGATCTTGTATGGAGCCCCAGACTGAGGGGAGATCTTGTATGGAGCCCCCAGACTGAGGGGAGATCTTGTATGGAGCCCCCAGACTGAGGGGAGATCTTGTATGGGGCCCCAGACTGAGGGGAGATCTTGTATGGGGCCCCAGACTGAGGGGAGATCTTGTATGGGGCCCCAGACTGAGGGGAGATCTTGTATGGAGCCCCAGACTGAGGGGAGATCTTGTATGGAGCCCCCAGACTGAGGGGAGATCTTGTATGGGGCCCCAGACTGAGGAGAGATCTTGTATGGGGCCCCAGACTGAGGGGAGATCTTGTATGGAGCCCCAGACTGAGGGGAGATCTTGTATGGGACCCCAGACTGAGGGGAGATCTTGTATGGGGCCCCAGACTGAGGAGAGCTCTTGTATGGAGCCCCAGACTGAGGAGAGATCTTGTATGGAGCCCCAGACTGAGGGGAGATCTTGTATGGGGCCCCAGACTGAGGGGAGATCTTGTATGGGGCCCCAGACTGAGGAGAGATCTTGTATGGAGCCCCAGACTGAGGAGAGATCTTGTATGGAGCCCCAGACTGAGGGGAGATCTTGTATGGAGCCCCAGACTGAGGGGAGATCTTGTATGGAGCCCCAGACTGAGGGGAGATCTTGTATGGAGATCCAGACTGAGGGGAGATCTTGTATGGAGCCCCCAGACTGAGGGGAGATCTAGTATGGGGCCCCAGACTGAGGGGAGATCTTGTATGGGGCCCCAGACTGAGGGGAGATCTTGTATGGAGCCCTCAGACTGAGGGGAGATCTTGTATGGGGCCCCAGACTGAGGGGAGATCTTGTATGGGGCCCCAGACTGAGGGGAGATCTTGTATGGAGCCCCAGACTGAGGGGAGATCTTGTATGGAGCCCCAGAGTGAGGTGAGATCTTGTATGGGGCCCCAGACTGGGGGGAGATCTTGTATGGGGCCCCAGACTGGGGGGAGATTTTGTATGGGGCCCCAGACTGAGGGGAGATCTTGTATGGGGCCCCAGACTGAGGGGAGATCTTGTATGGGGCCCCAGACTGAGGAGAGATCTTGTATGGGGCCCCAGACTGAGGAGAGATCTTGTATGGGGCCCCAGACTGAGGGGAGATCTTGTATGGAGCCCCAGACTGAGGGGAGATCTTGTATGGAGCCCCAGACTGAGGGGAGATCTTGTATGGGGCCCCAGACTGAGGGGAGATCTTGTATGGGGCCCCAGACTGAGGGGAGATCTTGTATGGAGCCCCAGACTGAGGGGAGATCTTGTATGGAGCCCCAGACTGAGGGGAGATCTTGTATGGAGCCCCAGACTGAGGGGAGATCTTGTATGTGGCCCCAGACTGAGGGGAGATCTTGTATGGAGCCCCAGAGTGAGGGGAGATCTTGTATGTGGCCCCAGACTGAGGAGAGTGACAGTTATTTTGTGTTTCTTCCATTTGTGAATAAATCCCCCCAACTGTTGTCTCCTCTCACCGAGCTGCTTGGCGATGGTCTTGTAGCCCATTCCAGCCTTGTGTAGATCTACAATCTTCTCCCCGACATCCTCTGACAGATCTTTAGTCTCCCCCATGGGGGAGAGATTGGAATCTGATTGGTTGATTCTGTGGACAGGTGTCTTCTATACAGGAAACAAGCTGAGATTAGGAGCACTCCCTATAAGAGAGAATTCTCCTAATCTCAGCTCATTACCTGTATAGAAGACACCCGGGAGACAGAAATTTTACTGATTGATCTGGGATCAAATATTTATTTCACTCATTAAAATGCAAATCAATTTATAACTTTTATGAAATGCGTTTTTCTGGATATTTTTGTTGTTATTCTCTCACTGTTATAATAAACCGACCAATAAAATGATAGACTGATCGTTTCTTTGTCACAATATCAGCAGCCGATCAAATCCTTTTTTCCCTCACTGTAGATGGACAGACATTATGGGAGGAGGTGGTAAAATCTTTATCTTGGAGTCCACTGAGGGACATAAGGAGTCATAGAATTTTGGGTTATACATTTACATATACATTATACATTACCATTTGCAGGAGGATTGGACACTGGCAAACAGAAAATCTGTAGGGACTGGTGCCTCTCAATGGACTCCAAGAATGGGATTTTCCTGGGAGTTCAAGAACCTCATTTCCTTTTTCATTCATCGAGGGACACAGGAAGTCATATCATTTCAAGACTTCCGAAAACAGCCCCACAGAGGGGAGGCCAACAGCAAACAAACAGCCCAACGTGATAAGGATGGCGGGTGGCTCATGAGCCGCATGGTGACCAATAGGGCAGGTACATGGGAACTTCCTCCACAGGCAGATCTCACCAAAATATACGGAGGAGGAATATAGATGTGATAGAGCTGGGGACCAAGACTCAACTCTCACCTACCTGTAGAAGAGAAGGTAAGTAGAGCAAGCCCTAAGGGAAAACCTATCCGGAAGTAACCTGCCTATCATGGAATCACAGGACTAGAGATGCTAATTAGGCTTGTGCAATTTCTTTCCTAACGAATCAATCCCGCAACACCCGACTCTCCCGCAACACCCGACCCGACTCTCCCGCAACACTCGACTCTCCCGAAACAGTAACTCCCTAACCACAGGAGACTGAAATGAGGGCAAACGAAATCAGTGTGCAGATGAATAGTTTCCAGTGCCGATTCCTGACAAAGTTTGATGAATCTGAAACTTGGAGACACTGGGCCCATTGGGAAGGGATTGTTCACTGTGGCCCTCAGTAATTGTTTGCTCCACAGAAGGTTGTCGGAGTGTCCCACATTGGGGATGCCATGAGAAGGGCACTAGGGAAAATACTGGAGCCATCATCAACACCGTGGAGAACACTAGGGGTACAGTGGCAAGATTGAGGAGCTCAGCGATCGAAAGAACTGTCCCCAACTGACCGCTCAGGCTAGAAGATCCCTCTAGGGAGGGATTGGGATGGTGGATCTAAGGAATTCCAAGCACAATTCATGGCCTTACATATCTCAAAAGGAGACAATTGATTGGCCTGGGGCAGAGAACAGTGTCTAGAATGGGGACAGCTCCTGAGACCAAAACAGATACAGGAGCTAGAACTAAAATCTGGAAAGGAGGAGGGGCAGCAGAGCATGAACATGTGACACTCCACCCAGCCAATGACATGGCACTTAGTGCCTTAGAGTTACCCCCTTCTGTGGTAACGCTAGTGGACATTTGGGCACTCAGCACTCCAAAAATGAGGTACCTCCCGGTACTCAGCCCACCCGGACTGAGCCAATGCAACAGCTCTGGACCTGAAAATCGCTCCGCAGCAAACGTCTTACCAGAATGGGGTCTGGAAAGCACTGAACATGGAACCCAATGACTGAATCCAAGGTTATCTCCACAGCGTCTGCTCCAGTGGGGTCCAGATACGGCACTGACCAGCTAGACTAGGAAAGGCCGCTTCAAAGAGCTGTAACTGTACAGACCAGCTCCAGAAAAGGGGAAGCAGAAGAAAAATCTGGTAAAATATCAGGTTAGACTTTTCTTGGAGAGATGAAAAGACGACATCCATCCTCCGAGGACACAGGCGAAAAAATGAGGCACAATTGTGGAGGGAGGGGTTATCTTGGGCTGGACTACAGATTGGTTATTTGCCAGAGTCCAATCCTCCTCCATGTGGCAGTATAACCTAAAAGTATATGATTTCCTGTGTCCCTCAATAGACAAGAAAGAAATCGGTATTATGCGGGGGAGGTGTTATATACTGTAAATCTTTTCTTCTATCTTTTCATGTGACAACACTGAAGAAATGACACTTTGCTACAATGTAAAGTAGTAGCCATTTTCCCTCCCCGGTGTCATGTGACTCGTTAGTGTTACAAGGTCTCAGGTGTGAATGGGGAGCAGGTGTGATAAATTTGGTGTTATCGCTCTCACTCTCTCATACTGGTCACTGGAAGTACAACATGGCACCTCATGGCAAAGAACTCTCTGAGGATCTGAAGAAAAGAATTGTTGCTCTACATAAAGATGGGCGGGGCTATAAGAAGATTGCCAAGACCCTGAAACTGATCTGCAGCACGGTGGCCAAGACCATCCAGCGGTATAACAGGACAGGTTCCCCTCAGAACAGGCCTCGCCATGGTCCACCAAAGAAGTTGAGGTCACGTGCTCAGCGTCATATCCAGAGGTTGTCTTTGGGAAATAGACGTATGAGTGCTGCCAGCATTGCTGCAGAGGGTGAAGGGGTGGGGGAGGGGTCAGCCTGTCAGTGCTCAGACCATACGCCGCACACTGTATCAAATTGGTCTGCATGGCTGTTGTCCCAGAAGGAAGCCTCTTCTAAAGATGATGCACAAGAAAGACAAGCAGACTAAGGACATGGATTACTGGAACCGTGTCCTGTGGTCTGATGAGACCAAGATAAACTTATTTGGGTCAGATGGTGTCAGGCGTGTGCGGCGGTAACCAGGTGAGGAGGACAAAGACAAGTGTGTCTTCCCTACAGTCAGGCATGGTGGTGGGAGTGTCATGGTCTGGGGCTACATGAGTGCTGCCGGCACTGGGGGGCTACAGATCATTAAGGGAACCATGAATGCCAACATGTACTGTGACATACTGAAGCAGAGCATGATCCCCTCCCTTCAGAGACTGGACCGCAGGGTAGTATTCCAACATGATAACCACCCCAAACACCTCCAAGACCACCACTGCCTTGCTAAAGAAGCTGAGGGTAAAGGTGATGGACTGGCCAAGCATGTCTCCAGACCTAAACCCTATTGATCATCTGTGGGGGATCCTCAAACGGAAGATGGAGGAGCGCAAGGTCTCTAACACCCACCAGCTCCGTGATGTCATCATGGGGGAGGGGAAGAGGACTCCAGGGACAACCTGTGAAGCTCTGGTGACCTCCATGCCCAAGAGGGTTAAGGCAGTGCTGGAAAATAATGGCGGCCACACAAAATATTGACACTTTGGGCCCAATTTGGACATTTTCACTTAGGGGTGTACTGACTTTTGTTGCCAGCGGTTTAGACATTAATGGCTGTGTGTTGAGTTATTTTGAGGGGACAGGAAATTTACACCGTTATACAAGCTGTACACTCCTCCCCCCTGTGTACACTCCTCCCCCCTGTGTACAATCCTCCCCCTGTATACACTCCTCCCCCCTGTGTACACTCCTCCCCCCTGTGTACACTCCTCCCCCTGTGTACACTCCTCCCCCTGTGTACACTCCTCCCCCCTGTGTACACTCCTCCCCCCTGTGTACACTCCTCCCCCCTGTGTACACTCACTACTTTACATTGTAGCAAAGTGTCATTTCTTCAGTGTTGTCACATGAATGGGACTGAGGGGTGTACTTACTTTTGTGAGATAATGTATATAGGTATGATATGGGGGGTGTTATATGCTGTATAGAGGTATGATGTGGGGGGGGGGGTGTTATATGCTGTATATAGGTATGATATGGGGGGGTTATATGCTGTATATAGGTGTGATATGGGGGGTGTTATATGCTGTATATAGGAATGATATGGGGGGGGTGTTATATGCTGTATATAGGTATGATATAGGGGGTGTTATATGCTGTATATAGGTATGATATGGGGGGGTTATATGCTGTATATAGGTGTGATATGGGGGGTGTTATATGCTGTATATAGGTATGATATGGGGGGTGTTATATGCTGTATATAGGTGTGATATGGGGGGTGTTATATGCTGTATATAGGTGTGATATGGGGGAGGGTGTTATATGCTGTATATTAGGTATGATATGGGGGGGGGGGTGTTATGTGCTGTATATAGGTATGATATGGGGGGTTATATGCTGTATATAGGTGTGATATGGGGGGTGTTATATGCTGTATATAGGTGTGATATGGGGGAGGGTGTTATATGCTGTATATTAGGTATGATATGGGGGGGGGGGTGTTATGTGCTGTATATAGGTATGATATGGGGGGTTATATGCTGTATATAGGTGTGATATGGGGGGGTTATATGCTGTATATAGGTATGATATGGGAGGGGGGGGGTGCTATGTGCTGTTGATAGGTATGATATGGGGGGTGTTATATGCTGTATATAGGTATGATATGGGGGGGGGGTGCTATATACTGTATATAGGTGTGATATGGGGGGTGTTATATGCTGGATATAGGTGTAATATGGGGGGGGGGTGTTATATGCTGTATATAGGTATGATATGGGGGGGTGCTATATACTGTATATAGGTGTGATAT
>CM055121.1:311627883-311867798 GCA_029206835.1 Rana muscosa | reverse complement strand
TGTCCGCGTGGATGTGCCGTCCCAACATCTACTCTGCCTTGCATTCCTTAAAACGTTGAGAGGCCTTGGGGGAGCATGGCAGGTACCTGCGGGCGTGTGGAACTTGAAGGTGGGTCCACACAAAGTCATTGTACCAGCGCTCCCGGCAAACTTCCACCTCATACAACAACTCCTTGGACAAGTATGGGCAGGCGTGGGCTGGCAAGGGGGGAAGGAGGGAGATTTCCCCCCAGGCCGCCTACCTTAGCATTAGAACGGCCGCAGCGCTGTCTGTTACTTTAACTTTTTTTTTTTTCGCCAGTGACGAGTCTCCTCTCTGCCTGACAGCAGCTGGATGAGCAGAGCAGAGCAGTGTATCAAAGCTCCTCCCCTCCTTCTCAGTCCGTTCTGTACACACACGAGGAGGAGGAGGGGGGAGGAGAAGGGACGCTCGGAATCTCAGGTCTGCACTCTGCACTAAAGTTTTTATTATGCTCTGTACTGTAGATGGAGGACGGAGGGGGAGAGTGTCTGGAAAGGAGGACAAGGTAGATGTCATATGAGTGATTGAGGGGTTAGGAGGATGTGCTGGGAGGGGGAAGGCAATGCTAGAACTTCAGTGTGGATTACATTTGAAATCTGGCAACCCCTCTCTTCCTTCCCAAAACACCCCTCCAGCACATATCCTACCCCCTACCCATCCCCCTTGCACTGGCTCTTTTCTCTCACAAAGCGCCCTCCCCCCCAGAACATATCTGACCCCCCAAGCACATATGGGCACAGTGGCTGCATTTGATGGGGGACAGTGGCTGCATTTGATGTGGACAGTGGCTGCGTTTGATGGGGCACAGTGGCTGTGTTTGATGGGGCACAGTGGCTGCGTTTGATGGGGCACAGTGGCTGCGTTTGATGGGGCACAGTGGCTGCGTTTGATGGCACGGTGGCTGCATTTGATGGGGACAGTGGCTGCATTTGATGGGGACAGTGGCTGCGTTTGATGGGGCACAGTGGCTGTGTTTGATGGGGCACAGTGGCTGCGTTTGATGGGGCACAGTGGCTGCGTTTGATGGGGCACAGTGGCTGCGTTTGATGGCACGGTGGCTGCATTTGATGGGGACAGTGGCTGCATTTGATGGGCACAGTGGCTGCGTTTGATGGGGACAGTGGCTGTGTTTTATAGGGACAGTGGCTGCATTTGATGGGGGACAGTGGCTGCGTTTTATGGGGACAGTGGCTGCATTTGATGGGGCACAGTGGCTGCATTTGATGGGGCACAGTGGCTGCATTTGATGGGGACAGTGGCTGCATTTGATGGGGACAGTGGCTGCGTTTGATGGGGCACAGTGGCTGCGTTTGATGGGGCACAGTGGCTGCGTTTGATGGCACGGTGGCTGCATTTGATGGGGACAGTGGCTGCATTTGATGGGCACAGTGGCTGCGTTTGATGGGCACAGTGGCTGCGTTTGATGGGGACAGTGGCTGCGTTTTATAGGGACAGTGGCTGCATTTGATGGGGGACAGTGGCTGCGTTTTATGGGGACAGTGGCTGCATTTGATGGGGCACAGTGGCTGCATTTGATGGGGCACAGTGGCTGCATTTGATGGGCACAGTGGCTGCATTTGATGGGGGACAGTGGCTGCGTTTTATGGGGACAGTGGCTGCATTTGATGGGGGACAGTGGCTGCGTTTTATGGGGACAGTGGCTGCATTTGATGGGGCACAGTGGCTGCATTTGATGGGGCACAGTGGCTGCATTTGATGGGGACAGTGGCTGCATTTGATGGGGACAGTGGCTGCGTTTGATGGGGCACAGTGGCTGTGTTTGATGGGGCACAGTGGCTGCGTTTGATGGGGCACAGTGGCTGCGTTTGATGGGGCACAGTGGCTGCGTTTGATGGCACGGTGGCTGCATTTGATGGGGACAGTGGCTGCATTTGATGGGCACAGTGGCTGCGTTTGATGGGCACAGTGGCTGCGTTTGATGGGGACAGTGGCTGCATTTGATGGGGACAGTGGCTGCGTTTGATGGGGCACAGTGGCTGTGTTTGATGGGGCACAGTGGCTGCGTTTGATGGGGCACAGTGGCTGCGTTTGATGGGGCACAGTGGCTGCGTTTGATGGCACGGTGGCTGCATTTGATGGGGACAGTGGCTGCATTTGATGGGCACAGTGGCTGCGTTTGATGGGCACAGTGGCTGCGTTTGATGGGGACAGTGGCTGCGTTTTATAGGGACAGTGGCTGCATTTGATGGGGGACAGTGGCTGCATTTTATGGGGACAGTGGCTGCATTTGATGGGGCACAGTGGCTGCATTTGATGGGGCACAGTGGCTGCATTTGATGGGCACAGTGGCTGCATTTGATGGGGGACAGTGGCTGCGTTTTATGGGGACAGTGGCTGCATTTGATGGGGGACAGTGGCTGCGTTTTATGGGGACAGTGGCTGCATTTGATGGGGCACAGTGGCTGCATTTGATGGGGCACAGTGGCTGCATTTGATGGGGCACAGTGGCTGCATTTGATGGGGGACAGTGGCTGCGTTTTATGGGGACAGTGGCTGCATTTGATGGGGGACAGTGGCTGCATTTGATGGGGGACAGTGGCTGCATTTGATGGGGCACAGTGGCTGCATTTGATGTTTCTTTTTTTTCAGAATCAGTTTGTTTGCCCCCCCCAAACAAATTTGATCACCGACCGCCACTGCCCCCCAGCACATATCTATCTCTCCCCACCCCCCTGCTAGCACTAGCCCTCTCCCCAGGACATATCTGACCCCTGCATTCCATGCAGAACACTCGCAATTCAGCCACGTGAACTGTTTGCTGCGGCGAGCTATGTGCCACATTACTACTCTCTTTCAGGCCACCAAAAGTGTCCCAGGTCTTTTACAATCTTATAGGGCAGGGATATGCAATTAGCGGACCTCCAGCTGTTGCAGAACTACAATTACCATGAGGCATAGCGAGACTCTGACAACCACAAGCATGACACCCAGAGGCAAAGGCATGATGGGACTTGTAGTTTTGCAACAGCTGGAGGTCCGCTAATTGCATATCCCTGTTATAGGGTATACCCCCCCCCCCCCCAAAAACAAATGCCGCTGCTAAAGTGTCGGGTTTTGCTTGAAGAAAAGATGGAAACCCTAGCAGGTCTGGGTTAAACAGTACTAAAAGGCGGTCGCTGACTGGCTGGCCTGCGCTGCACTCTAGGAGTTGTAATATTGCCGCACTGAAGTTCCTGGCAGTGGGAGCAAACTACAACTCCCACCTCCCAGGAGTCTCAGAGGCAACCAGCACGTCACACATGACCTGAGCAGTTGTGGGCTGGGACCAGGTGTTCTGTCATATTCTCCAACTCGTCAGATTCTCCAACAGAGTCTCCGGAGAGGCAGAGAAGACATGACTGAGATTCATCACCCCCCCCCCCTCCTCCGAAGAGGCTGTGCAAGCAAAGTACCTAGCTGTAACACATACCCAGACCCTGACACGCCCCCAGCTGACCCCTCGCATCCCATGGACACTGATCAGGCTGTACTGATGATGGCACTGTCTGCATGGGTGAGGTGGCACTGATCAGGCTGCACAGATTATGGGCACTCTCTGCACTGGTGAGGCTGCACTGATGGGCACTCTCTGCACTGGTGAGGCTGCACTGATGGGCACTCTGCACTGGTGAGGCTGCATGGGTGGGCACTGATCAGGCTGCACAGATTATGGGCACTCTCAGAGAGTCCTGGAGCAATGACAAAGAGAGAAATGAGCGGAGGGACGGCATGACATGTGGGACAGGCAGTAGCCTAGCAGGGGCTGTGGTTCCCTTTAAGAAAAGGGGGGTGGCTGTGGGGAAGAAGGGGAGGGGGAGTGCAGTTAGTCAGGGAGGAAGTGACGTTTTCTCACTTCCTCCATTTCACTCACGAGGTAGAAAGCTTCCCACCCACCCTCCCTGTGTGAGGGGTAAGACAAGGGTGAGGGTTATGGGCGGTGTTTAGTTGGAAGTGGCGGGGTTTGGTTCCTGGAAGAGGAGGTAAAAGGGGAAGTCTGGAGAAAAAGGTGGTACCCATAGGTGATATGGGGTTATTGAGTACCTTCTGGTCAACAAGGGTTAACCAGGAAGGGGGGTAAATGGTAGGGCACTGCGGCCAGGTGTACCGCCTCCGAGTCGGTGTCTTGCGACTGGAGGCCTAAGGGATATGTTAGTCCCAGTGCCCAAGTTGGAGTTGGTGGTCTATAAGATCACCAGGGGTATTTTAAGTGTTAAAAACAAAATGTTATTTCAACGGTTATTTAAGTGGTTATTTATTTCATATAAAAGTTGTTAAAATAAATAGGCCGGAAGGCCAATTTTACTCCACAACCTTGTCAGTCGTTATTTATTAGAATTGTACAAGGGGGGTGGGTAAGTTGGATAGAGGGTAAGTCAAAGCGAAGGATCGGTCCTTAACATGTCATGCACTGGTGAGGCTGCACTGATGGGCACTCTCTGCACTGGTGAGGCTGCACTGATGGGCACTCTGCACTGGTGAGGCTGCATGGGTGGGCACTGATGAGGCTGCACTGATGGGCACTGATCAGGCTGCACTGGTGAGGCGGCACTGATCAGGCTGCACTGATGAGGCTACATTGATGGGCACCAATGATGGTAAGTTTAACCAATTCAGCCACGTAAGGATTTACCCGCTTCCTGACCAGGCCATTTTTTGCGATACTGCACTGCATTTCTTTAATTGACAATTGATGTGAGATGTTGTACCCAAACATAATTGACGTCCATTTTTTTCCCACACATGGAGCTCCCTTTTATTGGTATTTGGTCACGGTTTTTATTTTTTGCGCTATAAACAAAAAAAAAGTGAAATTTTGAAAAAAAATAAATATATTTTTTAATTTTTGCTATAATAAATACCCCCCCAAAAAATATATTTCTTCATCAGTCTAGACCAATATGTATTTCTTTACTTATTTTTGGTAAAAAAAAAAAAAAAAATCGCAATAATTGTGCATGGATTGGTCTGCGCAAAAGTTAGTGTCTACAAAATAGGGAATAGATTTATGACATTTTTATTTTTTTCTAGTAATGGCAGTGATCAGCAATTTTTAGCAGGACTGCGACATTGCGGCGGACAGATTGGAAACTTGACACTTTTTTGGGACCATTGACATTTATACAGCGATCAGAGCTAAAAATACCCACTGATTTTTGTATAAATGTCACTGGCAGGGAAGAGGTTAAAGTGGTTGTAAACCCCGTTTTTCTTTTTAAACAACCTGCAAAACAAAGACATAATGAGCTAGTATGCATAGCATACTAGCTCATTATGAGTCACTCACCTGAGATCGAAGCCCCTGCAGCGGTGCTCGGACACCTCCGTGGCGATGCCATCTTGCTCCCCTCTGCCTTCCGTGTATCGCCGCTCCGGCGCTGTTATTGGCCCAGGAGCGGCGATGACGTCACACGCATGTGCGCTCGGGCCGGCTAACTCCATTCAGAAATCCGGCTACTAAGCCGGCCCGCTAGTGCGCATGCGCGTGACGTCAGCGGTACTGGTTTTAAATGCAAATATCTCCTTAACCGTGTAGGTTAAGGAGATATTTCATGCACCTACAGGTAAGCCTTAATCTAGGCTTACCTGTAGGTGCATGTTGTGTAAGTGAGTTTACAACCACTTTAACACTAGGGGGCGATCAAGCGGTTAAGTGTTCCATAGGGAGGTGTTTCTAACTGGGGGGGGGGGGTGTAGTGACTGGGAGTAGAGAGATCGATGTTCCTGATCACTTGGAACAGCAGATCTCTCTCTAACTCCCCTGTCAGAACAGGGATGTCTGTTTACATTGACAGATCCCCCTTCTGTCTCTCTCAGGAGCAATCGCGGGTCACCGGCAGATATCGCGGCCGCTGGCCACACGCATCGGCTCCAGCGGCACGCCGGGGAGCCAACCTGCTGTCGTATAACGACGATGGCTAATCACCAAGGTGTTAATGGGCCACTTGACTGGACTTGCCCCCCTGGCCTAAAGCTGCCAGCCCTCCCCTGAGTATGGGTACTCCCATCCATACTCTGCAGCAACCTTCTGGCCAAATAGGCGTTGTAGTCTCGCCAAAGGAGGCATAGTAGCTCTGTCCCCTTCGCCAGGCAACACTATTGAGTCCGGGTGGCGAGGGACCTTGACCACATCTAGTCTGGGCATAGGTGCCCGCAGTAACAGTCTCTTTTCCCCGGTCTTCAGTACAGATGGCACCGGGGATGTAGAGGCAGGCTGGGAATGGGACCCTTGTTCAGGTGCTGGTGCCCCCACCCGGGGTGTACTTTCCCCTGTAGACATGGGTGGATCCCTGGTTCTGCGGGATGAAGCGAGAGGTACTTTGTCCCAGCCCTTTTCTGCAAACAGTTTGTCTATAGCAACGTCGTCTCCCATGTCCGAGAGCGACTCCAGGTCAGAGGTGTCACACTCCTCCGCAGGTAGGTACCCTGTAGTGGAGACTTAGATTCTCACCTCTTCCCACACACCAAATCTCTCCGCCTGGCTTACCTCGGCCTTTACTTGAAGCGGGACATCCGGAACTCTTGTCAACGGATCCATCCGGGCCGGGCGTAAGCGGGCGAGACGGTCCACCACAACCGCTGGTCGGGGCTACCATCCTGGTCTTTCTCTTCGGTGGTGGACGCTGCGAGACAGTGGTGACCGAGTCAGCATCCTCGGATTTCTCCCGTTGAGTACTCACGACCTCCTCCGCAGTCGCTGCAGTGTGCGTAGGGGTGGCTGTCAAAGCAGTGATTCCTGCTCTCTGAGTGGTGTTGCCTGTAGCACGGCCGGGGTAAATGGTTCTCAGCTTCTCAACCGCTGGATCCACTTCAAAAAGAAACTCCCCACAGGCCTCGCAGCGCCCGAATGACTTCAGTTGGCACACCAGTCCCGAACAGCCGGGACAAATCACACCCAGGGCCTCAACGTCCATGCACGAGTACAGGGCGAATCGACCCCTTGGCTTTAGCCGGATCCCCGTATCTGTTACCGGAGCAGCAGCAGTCAGTGTCGTGGTGGAAGGGTGAACCGGAATCCACGATGTATGTCCGAACATGGTGACCTGTTGCTGATCCATCGCACACTGCAAGGTTTTTGCGCCAACGTCCCACGTGTAGTCCTTCACACGTATTGGACTCCTCCCCTTTGCTCCAGTTCGCGGGCTTTTCTTCTTTTCTGTTTCTGAGTCACGCCCACGAACTAAGCGATGGGGGTGTGCCTGGTGGCGCAGTGCAAATAGAAGCCCCCACGTGTAGTCCCTCACACGGCTGAGCTTCCCCCTTTCCTCGCTCTTCTGCGCGGGCCTTTCCCTTCAATGGGTCATGTCCACGACTTCGAGCAGGGATGCACTTCGGCCAAAGAAGGCCTGCCTACTCGCGTAACTCCTCCAGCAGACACGTTCAATACTGTGGTGCACAAACACTATACCGGACCCGAGCCCCCACGTGTAGCGCCCTCCTTACTCCCCTCTTCACTTCAGCTCTGTCTCTTATCTAGGGGTACCTTAGAGGGGAGGGAGCGGGGACACCACGCCTGGCCTTCACCACAGGTGTCAGTGCAGTGTGAGCAAAGTTCTTGTTTTACCTTCGGGTCAGTGCTATGCACCTGGAGCCTCCACCGAGATTACCTTGAACAATGTCTGCCAGGAAAAAGCCCCACACCATTAAAGTCCAACACTCCTTTATTCTTCTTGAATGAGCACAATCAGTTGAACTCCCTTGGAGAACAGAAGAGCAAGAAAAGGAGGTGTGGATGTGAATAGGCCCAGACACAATGAACTCTCCACTTTCCTTCCTGAAAGTGGGTTGCGGTCTTCGAACGAGGGGGAATTTCCTTCCAGGCGGTCTCCGGTGGGAGGCTCACCTGTCACTGGCAAGAGGACCGACACGAACCACCACCCACAGGCTGAAGGTGCCTGGGACTCGACCCCGTGACAAAGATGGCCGGCCCCTTTATACCCTCTCCCAGCAAGCATGGTGGGTTCCCCGCCCCACCATACCACTGCCGAGAGAGGACAAAAAGGAGGCCCAGCACACAGCAATGGCTCAACCTCCAGCCCATGGCGACAGCGCCACCTGCTGGGCTGCAGGGAATTACACATCACTGGTGTCTCTGCCAGTTAAATTTACACCCGGGAAAGTACATACCCGCTACAGAAATAAGAGATGACAGGTCCTCTTTATAGAGATCTCATGTAATAGAAATAAGAGATGACAGGTCCTCTTTATGGAGATCTCATGTAATAGAAATAAGAGATGACAGGTCCTCTTTATGGGGAGATCTCATGTAATAGAAATAAGAGATGACAGGTCCTCTTTATGGAGATCTCATGTAATAGAAATAAGAGATGACAGGTCCTCTTTATGGAGATCTCATGTAATAGAAATAAGAGATGACAGGTCCTCTTTATGGAGATCTCATGTAATAGAAATAAGAGATGACAGGTCCTCTTTATGGAGGTCTCATGTAATAGAAATAAGAGATGACAGGTCCTCTTTATGGAGATCTCATGTAATAGAAATAAGAGATGACAGGTCCTCTTTATGAAGAGATCTCATGTAATAAAAATAAGAGATGACAGGTCCTCTATATGGAGGTCTCATGTAATAGAAATAAGGGATGACAGGTCCTCTTTATGGAGGTCTCATGTAATAGAAATAAGAGATGACGGGTCCTCTTTATGGAGATCTCATGTAATAGAAATAAGAGGTGACAGGTCCTCTTTATGGAGATCTTATGTAATAGAAATAAGAGGTGACAGGTCCTCTTTATGGAGGTCTCATGTAATAGAAATAAGAGATGACGGGTCCTCTTTATGGAGATCTCATGTAATAGAAATAAGAGGTGACAGGTCCTCTTTATGGAGATCTCATGTAATAGAAATAAGAGATGACAGGTTCTCTTTATGGAGAGATCTCATGTAATAGAAATAAGAGATGACAGGTCCTCTTTATGGAGATCTCATGTAATAGAAATAAGAGATGACAGGTCCTCTTTATGGAGATCTCATGTAATAGAAATAAGAGATGACAGGTCCTCTTTATGGAGAGATCATGTAATAGAAATAAGAGATGACAGGTCCTCTTTATGGAGATCTCATGTAATAGAAATAAGAGATGACAGGTCCTCTTTATGGAGATCTCATGTAATAGAAATAAGAGATGACAGGTCCTCTTTATGGAGGTCTCATGTAATAGAAATAAGAGGTGACAGGTCCTCTTTATGGAGACCTCATGTAATAGAAATAAGAGATGACGGGTCCTCTTTATGGAGATCTCATGTAATAGAAATAAGAGGTGACAGGTCCTCTTTATGGAGATCTTATGTAATAGAAATAAGAGGTGACAGGTCCTCTTTATGGAGGTCTCATGTAATAGAAATAAGAGATGACGGGTCCTCTTTATGGAGATCTCATGTAATAGAAATAAGAGGTGACAGGTCCTCTTTATGGAGATCTCATGTAATAGAAATAAGAGATGACAGGTTCTCTTTATGGAGATCTCATGTAATAGAAATAAGAGATGACAGGTCCTCTTTATGGAGATCTCATGTAATAGAAATAAGAGATGACAGGTCCTCTTTATGGAGATCTCATGTAATAGAAATAAGAGATGACAGGTCCTCTTTATGGAGAGATCTCATGTAATAGAAATAAGAGATGACAGGTCCTCTTTATGGAGATCTCATGTAATAGAAATAAGAGATGACAGGTCCTCTTTATGGAGACATCTCATGTAATAGAAATAAGAGATGACAGGTCCTCTTTATGGAGATCTCATGTAATATAAATAAGAGATGACAGGTCCTCTTTATGGGGAGACCTCATGTAATAGAAATAAGAGATGACAGGTCCTCTTTATGGAGAGATCTCATGTAATAGAAATAAGAGATGACAGGTTCTCTTTATGGAGATCTCATGTAATAGAAATAAGAGATGACAGGTCCTCTTTATGGAGATCTCATGTAATAGAAATAAGAGATGACAGGTCCTCTTTATGGGGAGATCTCATGTAATAGAAATAAGAGATGACAGGTTCTCTTTATGGAAATCTCATGTAATAGAAATAAGAGATGACAGGTCCTCTTTATGGAGAGATCTCATGTAATAGAAATAGGAGATGACAGGTCCTCTTTATGGAGAGATCTCATGTAATAGAAATAAGAGATGACAGGTCCTCTTTATGGAGATCTCATGTAATAGAAATAAGAGATGACAGGTCCTCTTTATGGAGAGATCTCATGTAATAGAAATAAGAGATGACAGGTCCTCTTTATGGAGAGATCTCATGTAATAGAAATAAGAGATGACAGGTCCTCTTTATGGAGATCTCATGTAATAGAAATAAGAGATGACAGGTCCTCTTTATGGAGAGATCTCATGTAATAGAAATAAGAGATGACAGGTCCTCTTTATGGAGAGATCTCATGTAATAGAAATAAGAGATGACAGGTCCTCTTTATGGAGATATCATGTAATAGAAATAAGAGATGACAGGTCCTCTTTATGGAGATCATGTAATAGAAATAAGAGATGACAGGTCCTCTTTATGGAAATCTCATGTAATAGAAATAAGAGATGACAGGTCCTCTTTATGGAGAGATCTCATGTAATAGAATAAGAGATGACAGGTCCTCTTTATGGAGATCTCATGTAATAGAAATAAGAGATGACAGGTCCTCTTTATGGAGATCCCATGTAATAGAAATAAGAGATGACAGGTCCTCTTTATGGAAATCTCATGTAATAGAAATAAGAGATGACAGGTCCTCTTTATGGAGATCTCATGTAATAGAATAAGAGATGACAGGTCCTCTTTATGGAGATCTCATGTAATAGAAATAAGAGATGACAGGTCCTCTTTATGGAGATCTCATGTAATAGAAATAAGAGATGACAGGTCCTCTTTATGGAGAGATCTCATGTAATAGAAATAAGAGATGACAGGTCCTCTTTATGGAGATCCCATGTAATAGAAATAAGAGATGACAGGACCTCTTTATGGAGATCTCATGTAATAGAAATAAGACATGACAGGTCCTCTTTATGGGGAGATTTCATGTAATAGAAATAAGAGATGACAGGTCCTCTTTATGGAGATCTCATGTAATAGAAATAAGCGATGACAGGTCCTCTTTATGGAGAGATCTCATGTAATAGAAATAAGAGATGACAGGTCCTCTTTATGGAGATCTCATGTAATAGAAATAAGACATGACAGGTCCTCTTTATGGAGAGATCTCATGTAATAGAAATAAGAGATGACAGGTCCTCTTTATGGAGGTCTCATGTAATAGAAATAAGAGATGACAGGTCCTCTTTATGGGGAGACCTCATGTAATAGAAATAAGAGATGACAGGTCCTCTTTATGGAGATCTCATGTAATAGAAATAAGAGATGACGGTCCTCTTTATGGAGAGATCTCATGTAATATAATAAGAGATGACAGGTCCTCTTTATGGAGATCTCATGTAATTGAAATAAGAGATGACAGGTCCTCTTTATGGAGATCTCATGTAATAGAAATAAGAGGTGACAGGTCCTCTTTATGGAGATCTCATGTAATAGAAATAAGAGGTGACAGGTCCTCTTTATGGAGATCTCATGTAATAGAAATAAGAGGTGACAGGTCCTCTTTATGGAGAGATCTCATGTAATAGAAATAAGAGATGACAGGTCCTCTTTATGGAGATCTCATGTAATAGAAATAAGAGATGACAGGTCCTCTTTATGGAGATCATGTAATAGAAATAAGAGATGACAGGTCCTCTTTATGGAGGTCTCATGTAATATAAATAAGAGATGACAGGTCCTCTTTATGGAGAGATCTCATGTAATAGAAATAAGAGGTGACAGGTCCTCTTTATGGAGATCTCATGTAATAGAAATAAGAGATGACAGGTCCTCTTTATGGAGAGATCTCATGTAATATAAATAAGAGATGACAGGTCCTCTTTATGGAGATCATGTAATAGAAATAAGAGATGACAGGTCCTCTTTATGGAGAGATCTCATGTAATAGAAATAAGAGGTGACAGGTCCTCTTTATGGAGATCTCATGTAATAGAAATAAGAGATGACAGGTCCTCTTTATGGAGAGATCTCATGTAATAGAAATAAGAGATGACAGGTCCTCTTTATGGAGAGATCTCATGTAATAGAAATAAGAGATGACAGGTCCTCTTTATGGAGATCATGTAATAGAAATAAGAGATGACAGGTCCTCTTTATGGAGAGATCTCATGTAATAGAAATAAGACATGACAGGTCCTCTTTATGGAGATCATGTAATAGAAATAAGAGATGACAGGTCCTCTTTATGGAAATCTCATGTAATAGAAATAAGAGATGACGGTCCTCTTTATGGAGAGATCTCATGTAATATAATAAGAGATGACAGGTCCTCTTTATGGAGATCTCATGGAATTGAAATAAGAGATGACAGGTCCTCTTTATGGAGATCTCATGTAATAGAAATAAGAGGTGACAGGTCCTCTTTATGGAGATCTCATGTAATAGAAATAAGAGGTGACAGGTCCTCTTTATGGAGAGATCTCATGTAATAGAAATAAGAGATGACAGGTCCTCTTTATGGAGATCTCATGTAATAGAAATAAGAGATGACAGGTCCTCTTTATGAAGAGATCTCATGTAACAGAAATAAGAGATGACAGGTCCTCTTTATGGAGATCTCATGTAATAGAAATAAGAGATGACAGGTCCTCTTTATGGAGAGATCTCATGTAATAGAAATAAGAGATGACAGGTCCTCTTTATGGAAATCTCATGTAATAGAAATAAGAGATGACAGGTCCTCTTTATGGAGATCTCATGTAATAGAAATAAGAGATGACAGGTCCTCTTTATAGAGATCTCATGTAATAGAAATAAGAGATGACAGGTCCTCTTTATGGAGATCTCATGTAATAGAAATAAGAGATGACAGGTCCTCTTTATGGAGGTCTCATGTAATATAAATAAGAGATGACAGGTCCTCTTTATGGAGAGATCTCATGTAATAGAAATAAGAGGTGACAGGTCCTCTTTATGGAGATCTCATGTAATAGAAATAAGAGATGACAGGTCCTCTTTATGGAGAGATCTCATGTAATAGAAATAAGAGATGACAGGTCCTCTTTATGGGGAGATCTCATGTAATAGAAATAAGAGGTGACAGGTCCTCTTTATGGAGATCTCATGTAATAGAAATAAGAGATGACAGGTCCTCTTTATGGAGAGATCTCATGTAATAGAAATAAGAGGTGACAGGTCCTCTTAATGGGGAGATCTCATGTAATAGAAATAAGAGATGACAGGTTCTCTTTATGGAGATCTCATGTAATAGAAATAAGAGATGACAGGTCCTCTTTATGGAGATCTCATGTAATAGAAATAAGAGATGACAGGTCCTCTTTATGGAGATCTCATGTAATAGAAATAAGAGATGACAGGTCCTCTTTATGGAGATCTCATGTAATAGAAATAAGCGATGACAGGTCCTCTTTATGGAGATCCCATGTAATAGAAATAAGAGATGACAGGTCCTCTTTATGGAGATCTCATGTAATAGAAATAAGACATGACAGGTCCTCTTTATGGAGAGATCTCATGTAATAGAAATAAGAGATGACAGGTCCTCTTTATGGAGGTCTCATGTAATAGAAATAAGAGATGACAGGTCCTCTTTATGGGGAGACCTCATGTAATAGAAATAAGAGATGACAGGTCCTCTTTATGGAGATCTCATGTAATAGAAATAAGAGATGACAGGTCCTCTTTATGGAGATCTCATGTAATAGAAATAAGAGATGACAGGTCCTCTTTATGGAGACCTCATGTAATAGAAATAAGAGATGACAGGTCCTCTTTATGGAGATCTCATGTAATAGAAATAAGAGATGACAGGTCCTCTTTATGGAGATCTCATGTAATAGAAATAAGAGATGACAGGTCCTCTTTATGGAGATCTCATGTAATAGAAATAAGAGATGACAGGTCCTCTTTATGAAGAGATCTCATGTAATAGAAATAAGAGATGACATGTCCTCTTTATGGAGGTCTCATGTAATAGAAATAAGAGATGACAGGTCCTCTTTATGGAGCGATCTCATGTAATAGAAATAAGAGATGACAGGTCCTCTTTATGGAGATCTCATGTAATATAAATAAGAGATGACAGGTCCTCTTTATGGAGATCTCATGTAATAGAAATAAGAGATGACAGGTCCTATTTATGGAGAGATCTCATGTAATAGAAATAAGAGATGACAGGTCCTCTTTATGGAGATCTCATGTAATAGAAATAAGAGATGACAGGTCCTCTTTATGGAGATCATGTAATAGAAATAAGAGATGACAGGTCCTCTTTATGGAGATCTCATGTAATAGAAATAAGAGATGACAGGTCCTCTTTATGGAGAGATCATGTAATAGAAATAAGAGATGACAGGTCCTCTTTATGGAGATCATGTAATAGAAATAAGAGATGACAGGTCCTCTTTATGGAAATCTCATGTAATAGAAATAAGAGATGACGGTCCTCTTTATGGAGAGATCTCATGTAATATAATAAGAGATGACAGGTCCTCTTTATGGAGATCTCATGTAATTGAAATAAGAGATGACAGGTCCTCTTTATGGAGATCTCATGTAATAGAAATAAGAGGTGACAGGTCCTCTTTATGGAGATCTCATGTAATAGAAATAAGAGGTGACAGGTCCTCTTTATGGAGATCTCATGTAATAGAAATAAGAGGTGACAGGTCCTCTTTATGGAGATCTCATGTAATAGAAATAAGAGGTGACAGGTCCTCTTTATGGAGAGATCTCATGTAATAGAAATAAGAGGTGACAGGTCCCCTTTATGGAGATCTCATGTAATAGAAATAAGAGATGACAGGTCCTCTTTATGGAGAGATCTCATGTAATAGAAATAAGAGATGACAGGTCCTCTTTATGGAAATCTCATGTAATAGAAATAAGAGATGACAGGTCCTCTTTATGGAGATCATGTAATAGAAATAAGAGATGACAGGTCCTCTTTATGGAGGTCTCATGTAATATAAATAAGAGATGACAGGTCCTCTTTATGGAGAGATCTCATGTAATAGAAATAAGAGGTGACAGGTCCTCTTTATGGAGATCTCATGTAATAGAAATAAGAGATGACAGGTCCTCTTTATGGAGAGATCTCATGTAATAGAAATAAGAGATGACAGGTCCTCTTTATGGAGAGATCTCATGTAATAGAAATAAGAGATGACAGGTCCTCTTTATGGAGATCTCATGTAATAGAAATAAGAGATGACAGGTCCTCTTTATGGAAATCTCATGTAATAGAAATAAGACATGACAGGTCCTCTTTATGGAGATCATGTAATAGAAATAAGAGATGACAGGTCCTCTTTATGGAAATCTCATGTAATAGAAATAAGAGATGACGGTCCTCTTTATGGAGAGATCTCATGTAATATAATAAGAGATGACAGGTCCTCTTTATGGAGATCTCATGGAATTGAAATAAGAGATGACAGGTCCTCTTTATGGAGATCTCATGTAATAGAAATAAGAGGTGACAGGTCCTCTTTATGGAGATCTCATGTAATAGAAATAAGAGGTGACAGGTCCTCTTTATGGAGAGATCTCATGTAATAGAAATAAGAGATGACAGGTCCTCTTTATGGAGATCTCATGTAATAGAAATAAGAGATGACAGGTCCTCTTTATGAAGAGATCTCATGTAACAGAAATAAGAGATGACAGGTCCTCTTTATGGAGATCTCATGTAATAGAAATAAGAGATGACAGGTCCTCTTTATGGAGAGATCTCATGTAATAGAAATAAGAGATGACAGGTCCTCTTTATGGAAATCTCATGTAATAGAAATAAGAGATGACAGGTCCTCTTTATGGAGATCTCATGTAATAGAAATAAGAGATGACAGGTCCTCTTTATAGAGATCTCATGTAATAGAAATAAGAGATGACAGGTCCTCTTTATGGAGGTCTCATGTAATATAAATAAGAGATGACAGGTCCTCTTTATGGAGAGATCTCATGTAATAGAAATAAGAGGTGACAGGTCCTCTTTATGGAGATCTCATGTAATAGAAATAAGAGATGACAGGTCCTCTTTATGGAGAGATCTCATGTAATAGAAATAAGAGGTGACAGGTCCTCTTTATGGGGAGATCTCATGTAATAGAAATAAGAGGTGACAGGTCCTCTTTATGGAGATCTCATGTAATAGAAATAAGAGATGACAGGTCCTCTTTATGGAGAGATCTCATGTAATAGAAATAAGAGGTGACAGGTCCTCTTTATGGGGAGATCTCATGTAATAGAAATAAGAGATGACAGGTCCTCTTTATGGAGATCTCATGTAATAGAAATAAGAGATGACAGGTCCTCTTTATGGAGAGATCTCATGTAATAGAAATAAGAGATGACAGGTCCTCTTTATGGAGAGATCTCATGTAATAGAAATAAGAGATGACAGGTCCTCTTTATGGAGATCTCATGTAATAGAAATAAGAGATGACAGGTCCTCTTTATGGAGATCTCATGTAATAGAAATAAGAGATGACAGGTCCTCTTTATGGAGAGATCTCATGTAATAGAAATAAGAGATGACAGGTCCTCTTTATGGAGATCTCATGTAATAGAAATAAGAGATGACAGGTCCTCTTTATGAAGATCTCATGTAATAGAAATAAGAGATGACAGGTCCTCTTTATGGAGAGATCTCATGTAATAGAAATAGGAGATGACAGGTCCTCTTTATGGAGATCTCATGTAATAGAAATAAGAGATGACAGGTCCTCTTTATGGAGATCTCATGTAATAGAAATAAGAGATGACAGGTCCTCTTTATGGAGAGATCTCATGTAATAGAAATAAGAGATGACAGGTCCTCTTTATGGAGATCTCATGTAATAGAAATAAGAGATGACAGGTCCTCTTTATGGAGAGATCTCATGTAATAGAAATAAGAGATGACAGGTCCTCTTTATGGAGAGATCATGTAATAGAAATAAGAGATGACAGGTCCTCTTTATGGAGATCTCATGTAATAGAAATAAGAGATGACAGGTCCTCTTTATGGGGATCTCATGTAATAGAAATAAGAGATGACAGGTCCTCTTTATGGAGATCTCATGTAATATAAATAAGAGATGACAGGTCCTCTTTATGAAGATCTCATGTAATAGAAATAAGAGATGACAGGTCCTCTTTATGGAGAGATCTCATGTAATAGAAATAGGAGATGACAGGTCCTCTTTATGGAGAGATCTCATGTAATAGAAATAAGAGATGACAGGTCCTCTTTATGGAGATCTCATGTAATAGAAATAAGAGATGACATGTCCTCTTTATGGAGAGATCTCATGTAATAGAAATAAGAGATGACAGGTCCTCTTTATGGAGAGATCTCATGTAATAGAAATAAGAGATGACAGGTCCTCTTTATGGAGATCTCATGTAATAGAAATAAGAGATGACAGGTCCTCTTTATGGAGATCTCATGTAATAGAAATAAGAGATGACAGGTCCTCTTTATGGAGATCTCATGTAATAGAAATAAGAGATGACAGGTCCTCTTTATGGAGACCTCATGTAATAGAAATAAGAGATGACAGGTCCTCTTTATGGAGACCTCATGTAATAGAAATAAGAGATGACAGGTCCTCTTTATGGAGACCTCATGTAATAGAAATAAGAGATGACAGGTCCTCTTTATGGAGACCTCATGTAATAGAAATAAGAGATGACAGGTCCTCTTTATGGAGATCTCATGTAATAGAATAAGAGATGACAGGTCCTCTTTATGGAGAGATCTTATGTAATAGAAATAAGAGATGACAGGTCCTCTTTATGGAGAGATCTCATGTAATAGAAATAAGAGATGACAGGTCCTCTTTATGGAGATCTCATGTAATAGAAATAAGAGATGACAGGTCCTCTTTATGAAGAGATCTCATGTAATAGAAATAAGAGATGACAGGTTCTCTTTATGGAAATCTCATGTAATAGAAATAAGAGATGACAGGTCCTCTTTATGGAGAGATCTCATGTAATAGAAATAAGAGATGACAGGTCCTCTTTATGGGGAGATCTCATGTAATATAAATAAGAGATGACAGGTCCTCTTTATGGAGATCTCATGTAATAGAAATAAGAGATGACAGGTCCTCTTTATGGAGATCTCATGTAATAGAAATAAGAGATGACAGGTCCTCTTTATGGAAATCTCATGTAATAGAAATAAGAGATGACAGGTCCTCTTTATGGAGATCTCATGTAATAGAAATAAGAGATGACAGGTCCTCTTTATGGAAATCTCATGTAATAGAAATAAGACATGACAGGTCCTCTTTATGGAGAGATCTCATGTAATAGAAATAAGAGATGACAGGTCCTCTTTATGGAGATCATGTAATAGAAATAATAGATGACAGGTCCTCTTTATGGAAATCTCATGTAATAGAAATAAGAGATGACAGGTCCTCTTTATGGAGAGATCTCATGTAATAGAATAAGAGATGACAGGTCCTCTTTATGGAGATCTCATGTAATAGAAATAAGAGATGACAGGTCCTCTTTATGGAGATCCCATGTAATAGAAATAAGAGATGACAGGTCCTCTTTATGGAGATCTCATGTAATAGAAATAAGAGGTGACAGGTCCTCTTTATGGAGAGATCTCATGTAATAGAAATAAGAGGTGACAGGTCCTCTTTATGGAGAGATCTCATGTAATATAAATAAGAGGTGACAGGTCCTCTTTATGGAGAGATCTCATGTAATAGAAATAAGAGGTGACAGGTCCTCTTTATGGAGGTCTCATGTAATATAAATAAGAGATGACAGGTCCTCTTTATGGAGATCTCATGTAATAGAAATACGAGGTGACAGGTCCTCTTTATGGAGATCTCATGTAATAGAAATAAGAGATGACGGGTCCTCTTTATGGAGATCTCATGTAATAGAAATAAGAGATGACAGGTCCTCTTTATGGAGATCTCATGTAATAGAAATAAGAGATGACAGGTCCTCTTTATGGAGATCTCATGTAATAGAAATAAGAGATGACAGGTCCTCTTTATGGAGATCTCATGTAATACAAATAAGAGATGACAGGTCCTCTTTATGGAGAGATCTCATGTAATAGAAATAAGAGATGACAGGTCCTCTTTATGGAGATCTCATGTAATAGAAATAAGAGGTGACAGGTCCTCTTTATGGAGATATCATGTAATACAAATACGAGATGACAGGTCCTCTTTATGGAGAGATCTCATGTAATAGAAATAAGAGATGACAGGTCCTCTTTATGGGGAGATCTCATGTAATAGAAATAAGAGGTGACAGGTCCTCTTTATGGAGATCTCATGTAATACAAATAAGAGATGACAGGTCCTCTTTATGGAGAGATCTCATGTAATAGAAATAAGAGATGACAGGTCCTCTTTATGGAGAGATCTCATGTAATAGAAATAAGAGGTGACAGGTCCTCTTTATGGAGATCTCATGTAATAGAAATAAGAGATGACAGGTCCTCTTTATGGAGAGATCTCATGTAATAGAAATAAGAGGTGACAGGTCCTCTTTATGGGGAGATCTCATGTAATAGAAATAAGAGATGACAGGTCCTCTTTATGGAAATCTCATGTAATAGAAATAAGAGATGACAGGTCCTCTTTATGGAGATCTCATGTAATAGAAATAAGAGATGACAGGTCCTCTTTATGGAGAGATCTCATGTAATAGAAATAGGAGATGACAGGTCCTCTTTATGGAGAGATCATGTAATAGAAATAAGAGATGACAGGTCCTCTTTATGGAGATCATGTAATAGAAATAAGAGATGACAGGTCCTCTTTATGGAGAGATCTCATGTAATAGAAATAAGAGATGACAGGTCCTCTTTATGGAGATCTCATGTAATAGAAATAAGAGATGACAGGTCCTCTTTATGGAGAGATCTCATGTAATAGAAATAAGAGATGACAGGTCCTCTTTATGGAGATCTCATGTAATAGAAATAGGAGATGACAGGTCCTCTTTATGGAGATCTCATGTAATAGAAATAAGAGATGACAGGTCCTCTTTATGGAGAGATCATGTAATAGAAATAAGAGATGACAGGTCCTCTTTATGGAGAGATCTCATGTAATAGAAATAAGAGATGACAGGTCCTCTTTATGGAGATCTCATGTAATAGAAATAAGAGATGACAGGTCCTCTTTATGGAGATCTCATGTAATATAAATAAGAGATGACAGGTCCTCTTTATGAAGATTTCATGTAATAGAAATAAGAGATGACAGGTCCTCTTTATGGAGAGATCTCATGTAATAGAAATAGGAGATGACAGGTCCTCTTTATGGAGAGATCATGTAATAGAAATAAGAGATGACAGGTCCTCTTTATGGAGATCTCATGTAATAGAAATAAGAGATGACAGGTCCTCTTTATGGAGGTCTCATGTAATAGAAATAAGAGATGACAGGTCCTCTTTATGGAGAGATCTCATGTAATAGAAATAAGAGATGACAGGTCCTCTTTATGGAGAGATCTCATGTAATAGAAATAAGAGATGACAGGTCCTCTTTATGGAGAGATCATGTAATAGAAATAAGAGATGACAGGTCCTCTTTATGGAGATCTCATGTAATAGAAATAAGAGATGACAGGTCCTCTTTATGGAGAGATCTCATGTAATAGAAATAAGAGATGACAGGTCCTCTTTATGGAGAGATCTCATGTAATAGAAATAAGAGATGACAGGTCCTCTTTATGGAGAGATCTCATGTAATAGAAATAAGAGATGACAGGTCCTCTTTATGGAGATCTCATGTAATAGAAATAAGAGATGACAGGTCCTCTTTATGGAGATCTCATGTAATAGAAATAAGAGATGACAGGTCCTCTTTATGGAGATCTCATGTAATAGAAATAAGAGATGACAGGTCCTCTTTATGGAGACCTCATGTAATAGAAATAAGAGATGACAGGTCCTCTTTATGGAGACCTCATGTAATAGAAATAAGAGATGACAGGTCATCTTTATGGAGACCTCATGTAATAGAAATAAGAGATGACAGGTCCTCTTTATGGAGATCTCATGTAATAGAAATAAGAGATGACAGGTCCTCTTTATGGAGAGATCTTATGTAATAGAAATAAGAGATGACAGGTCCTCTTTATGGAGAGATCTCATGTAATAGAAATAAGAGATGACAGGTCCTCTTTATGGAGATCTCATGTAATAGAAATAAGAGATGACAGGTCCTCTTTATGAAGAGATCTCATGTAATAGAAATAAGAGATGACAGGTTCTCTTTATGGAGAGATCTTATGTAATAGAAATAAGAGATGACAGGTCCTCTTTATGGAGAGATCATGTAATAGAAATAAGAGATGACAGGTCCTCTTTATGGAGATCTCATGTAATAGAAATAAGAGATGACAGGTCCTCTTTATGGAGATCTCATGTAATAGAAATAAGAGATGACAGGTCCTCTTTATGGAGAGATCTCATGTAATAGAAATAAGAGATGACAGGTCCTCTTTATGGAGAGATCTCATGTAATAGAAATAAGAGATGACAGGTCCTCTTTATGGAGATCTCATGTAATAGAAATAAGAGATGACAGGTCCTCTTTATGGAGATCTCATGTAATAGAAATAAGAGATGACAGGTCCTCTTTATGGAGATCTCATGTAATAGAAATAAGAGATGACAGGTCCTCTTTATGGAGACCTCATGTAATAGAAATAAGAGATGACAGGTCCTCTTTATGGAGACCTCATGTAATAGAAATAAGAGATGACAGGTCATCTTTATGGAGACCTCATGTAATAGAAATAAGAGATGACAGGTCCTCTTTATGGAGATCTCATGTAATAGAAATAAGAGATGACAGGTCCTCTTTATGGAGAGATCTTATGTAATAGAAATAAGAGATGACAGGTCCTCTTTATGGAGAGATCTCATGTAATAGAAATAAGAGATGACAGGTCCTCTTTATGGAGATCTCATGTAATAGAAATAAGAGATGACAGGTCCTCTTTATGAAGAGATCTCATGTAATAGAAATAAGAGATGACAGGTTCTCTTTATGGAGAGATCTTATGTAATAGAAATAAGAGATGACAGGTCCTCTTTATGGAGAGATCTCATGTAATAGAAATAAGAGATGACAGGTCCTCTTTATGGAGACCTCATATAATAGAAATAAGAGATGACAGGTCCTCTTTATGGAGATCTCATGTAATAGAAATAAGAGATGACAGGTCCTCTTTATGGAGGTCTCATGTAATAGAAATAAGAGATGACAGGTCCTCTTTATGGAGAGATCTCATGTAATAGAAATAAGAGATGACAGGTCCTCTTTATGGGGAGATCTCATGTAATAGAAATAAGAGATGACAGGTCCTCTTTATGGAGATCTCATGTAATAGAAATAAGAGATGACAGGTCCTCTTTATGGAGAGATCTCATGTAATAGAAATAAGAGATGACAGGTCCTCTTTATGGAAATCTCATGTAATAGAAATAAGAGATGACAGGTCCTCTTTATGGAGATCTCATGTAATAGAAATAAGAGATGACAGGTCCTCTTTATGGAAATCTCATGTAATAGAAATAAGAGATGACAGGTCCTCTTTATGGAGATCTCATGTAATAGAAATAAGAGATGACAGGTCCTCTTTATGGAAATCTCATGTAATAGAAATAAGACATGACAGGTCCTCTTTATGGAGAGATCTCATGTAATAGAAATAAGAGATGACAGGTCCTCTTTATGGAGATCATGTAATAGAAATAAGAGATGACAGGTCCTCTTTATGGAAATCTCATGTAATAGAAATAAGAGATGACAGGTCCTCTTTATGGAGAGATCTCATGTAATAGAATAAGAGATGACAGGTCCTCTTTATGGAGATCTCATGTAATAGAAATAAGAGATGACAGGTCCTCTTTATGGAGATCCCATGTAATAGAAATAAGAGATGACAGGTCCTCTTTATGGGGAGATCTCATGTAATAGAAATAAGAGGTGACAGGTCCTCTTTATGGAGATCTCATGTAATAGAAATAAGAGATGACAGGTCCTCTTTATGGAGATCTCATGTAATAGAAATAAGAGGTGACAGGTCCTCTTTATGGAGAGATCTCATGTAATAGAAATAAGAGGTGACAGGTCCTCTTTATGGAGAGATCTCATGTAATATAAATAAGAGTTGACAGGTCCTCTTTATGGAAATCTCATGTAATAGAAATAAGAGATGACAGGTCCTCTTTATGGAAATCTCATGTAATAGAAATAAGAGGTGACAGGTCCTCTTTATGGAGAGATCTCATGTAATAGAAATAAGAGATGACAGGTCCTCTTTATGGAGATCTCATGTAATAGAAATAAGAGATGACAGGTCCTCTTTATGGAGGTCTCATGTAATATAAATAAGAGATGACAGGTCCTCTTTATGGAGATCTCATGTAATAGAAATAAGAGATGACAGGTCCTCTTTATGGAGGTCTCATGTAATATAAATAAGAGATGACAGGTCCTCTTTATGGAGGTCTCATGTAATAGAAATAAGAGGTGACAGGTCCTCTTTATGGAGATCTCATGTAATAGAAATAAGAGATGACGGGTCCTCTTTATGGAGATCTCATGTAATAGAAATAAGAGATGACAGGTCCTCTTTATGGAGAGATCTCATGTAATAGAAATAAGAGATGACAGGTCCTCTTTATGGAGAGATCTCATGTAATAGAAATAAGAGATGACAGGTCCTCTTTATGGGGAGATCTCATGTAATAGAAATAAGAGATGACAGGTCCTCTTTATGGAGAGATCTGATGTAATAGAAATAAGAGGTGACAGGTCCTCTTTATGGGGAGATCTCATGTAATAGAAATAAGAGGTGACAGGTCCTCTTTATGGAGATCTCATGTAATAGAAATAAGAGATGACAGGTCCTCTTTATGGAGAGATCTCATGTAATAGAAATAAGAGATGACAGGTCCTCTTTATGGAGATCTCATGTAATAGAAATAAGAGGTGACAGGTCCTCTTTATGGAGATATCATGTAATACAAATAAGAGATGACAGGTCCTCTTTATGGAGAGATCTCATGTAATAGAAATAAGAGATGACAGGTCCTCTTTATGGGGAGATCTCATGTAATAGAAATAAGAGGTGACAGGTCCTCTTTATGGAGATCTCATGTAATACAAATAAGAGATGACAGGTCCTCTTTATGGAGAGATCTCATGTAATAGAAATAAGAGATGACAGGTCCTCTTTATGGAGAGATCTCATGTAATAGAAATAAGAGGTGACAGGTCCTCTTTATGGGGAGATCTCATGTAATAGAAATAAGAGATGACAGGTCCTCTTTATGGAGAGATCTCATGTAATATAAATAAGAGATGACAGGTCCTCTTTATGGGGAGATCTCATGTAATAGAAATAAGAGATGACAGGTCCTCTTTATGGAGATCATGTAATAGAAATAAGAGATGACAGGTCCTCTTTATGGAGATCTCATGTAATAGAAATAAGAGATGACAGGTCCTCTTTATGGAGATCTCATGTAATAGAAATAAGAGATGACAGGTCCTCTTTATGAAGATCTCATGTAATAGAAATAAGAGATGACAGGTCCTCTTTATGGAGAGATCTCATGTAATAGAAATAGGAGATGACAGGTCCTCTTTATGGAGAGATCATGTAATAGAAATAAGAGATGACAGGTCCTCTTTATGGAGAGATCTCATGTAATAGAAATAAGAGATGACAGGTCCTCTTTATGGAGATCTCATGTAATAGAAATAAGAGATGACAGGTCCTCTTTATGGAGATCTCATGTAATAGAAATAAGAGATGACAGGTCCTCTTTATGGAGACCTCATGTAATAGAAATAAGAGATGACAGGTCCTCTTTATGGAGACCTCATGTAATAGAAATAAGAGATGACAGGTCCTCTTTATGGAGATCATGTAATAGAAATAAGAGATGACAGGTCCTCTTTATGGAGATCTCATGTAATAGAAATAAGAGATGACAGGTCCTCTTTATGGGGAAATTTCATGTAATAGAAATAAGAGATGACAGGTCCTCTTTATGGAGATCTCATGTAATAGAAATAAGAGATGACAGGTCCTCTTTATGGGGAGATCTCATGTAATATAAATAAGAGATGACAGGTCCTCTTTATGAAGATCTCATGTAATAGAAATAAGAGATGACAGGTCCTCTTTATGGAGAGATCTCATGTAATAGAAATAAGAGGTGACAGGTCCTCTTTATGGAGAGATCTCATGTAATAGAAATAAGAGATGACAGGTCCTCTTTATGGAGATCTCATGTAATAGAAATAAGAGATGACAGGTTCTCTTTATGGAGATCTCATGTAATAGAAATAAGAGATGACAGGTCCTCTTTATGGAGAGATCTCATGTAATAGAAATAAGAGATGACAGGTCCTCTTTATGGAGAGATCTCATGTAATAGAAATAAGAGATGACAGGTCCTCTTTATGGAGATCTCATGTAATAGAAATAAGAGATGACAGGTCCTCTTTATGGAGATCTCATGTAATAGAAATAAGAGATGACAGGTCCTCTTTATGGAGATCATGTAATAGAAATAAGAGATGACAGGTCCTCTTTATGGAGATCTCATGTAATAGAAATAAGAGATGACAGGTCCTCTTTATGGAGAGATCTCATGTAATAGAAATAAGAGAAGACAGGTCCTCTTTATGGAGATCATGTAATAGAAATAAGGATGACAGGTCCTCTTTATGGAGATCTCATGTAATAGAAATAAGAGATGACAGGTCCTCTTTATGGAGAGATCTCATGTAATAGAAATAAGAGATGACAGGTCCTCTTTATGGAGAAATCTCATGTAATAGAAATAAGAGATGACAGGTCCTCTTTATGGAGATCTCATGTAATAGAAATAAGAGATGACAGGTTCTCTTTATGGAGATCTCATGTAATAGAAATAAGAGATGACAGGTCCTCTTTATGGAGAGATCTCATGTAATAGAAATAAGAGATGACAGGTCCTCTTTATGGAGAGATCATGTAATAGAAATAAGAGATGACAGGTCCTCTTTATGGAGATCTCATGTAATAGAAATAAGAGATGACAGGTCCTCTTTATGGAGAGATCTCATGTAATAGAAATAAGAGATGACAGGTCCTCTTTATGGAGATCATGTAATAGAAATAAGAGATGACGGGTCCTTTTTATGGAGATCATGTAATAGAAATAAGAGATGACAGGTCCTCTTTATGAAGAGATCTCATGTAATAGAAATACGAGGTGACAGGTCCTCTTTATGGAGATCTCATGTAATAGAAATAAGAGATGACAGGTCCTCTTTATGGAGATCTCATGTAATAGAAATAAGAGATGACAGGTCCTCTTTATGGAGATCTCATGTAATAGAAATAAGAGATGACAGGTCCTCTTTATGGAGATCATGTAATAGAAATAAGAGATGACAGGTCCTCTTTATGGAGAGATCTCATGTAATAGAAATAGGAGATGACAGGTCCTCTTTATGGAGAGATCATGTAATAGAAATAAGAGATGACAGGTCCTCTTTATGGAGATCTCATGTAATAGAAATAAGAGATGACAGGTCCTCTTTATGGAGAGATCTCATGTAATAGAAATAAGAGATGACAGGTCCTCTTTATGGAGAGATCTCATGTAATAGAAATAATAGATGACAGGTCCTCTTTATGGAGACCTCATGTAATAGAAATAAGAGATGACAGGTCCTCTTTATGGAGATCTCATGTGATAGAAATAAGAGATGACAGGTCCTCTTTATGGAGATCTCATGTAATAGAAATAAGAGATGACAGGTCCTCTTTATGGAGATCTCATGTAATAGAAATAAGAGGTGACAGGTCCTCTTTATGGAGATCTCATGTAATAGAAATAAGAGATGACAGGTCCTCTTTATGGAGATCTCATGTAATAGAAATAAGAGATGACAGGTCCTCTTTATGGAGACCTCATGTAATAGAAATAAGAGATGACAGGTCCTCTTTATGGAGACCTCATGTAATAAAAATAAGAGATGACAGGTCCTCTTTATGGAGATCATGTAATAGAAATAAGAGATGACAGGTCCTCTTTATGGAGATCTCATGTAATAGAAATAAGAGATGACAGGTCCTCTTTATGGAGATCATGTAATAGAAATAAGAGATGACAGGTCCTCTTTATGGAGATCTCATGTAATAGAAATAAGAGATGACAGGTCCTCTTTATGGAGATCATGTAATAGAAATAAGAGATGACAGGTCCTCTTTATGGAGATCTCATGTAATAGAAATAAGAGATGACAGGTCCTCTTTATGGAGAGATCTCATGTAATAGAAATAAGAGATGACAGGTCCTCTTTATGGAGATCTCATGTAATATAAATAAGAGATGACAGGTCCTCTTTATGGAGATCTCATGTAATAGAAAGAAGAGATGACAGGTCCTCTTTATGAAGAGATCTCATGTAATAGAAATAAGAGATGACAGGTCCTCTTTATGGAGATCTCATGTAATAGAAATAAGAGATGACAGGTCCTCTTTATGGGGAGATCTCATGTGATAGAAATGAGAGATGACAGGTCCTCTTTATGGAGATCTCATGTAATAGAAATAAGAGATGACAGGTCCTCTTTATGGAGATCTCATGTAATAGAATTAAGAGATGACAGGTCCTCTTTATGGAGATCTCATGTAATAGAAATAAGAGATGACAGGTCCTCTTTATGGAGATCTCATGTAATAGAAATAAGAGATGACAGGTCCTCTTTATGGAGATCTCATGTAATAGAAATAAGAGATGACAGGTCCTCTTTATGGAGAGATCTCATGTAATATAAATAAGAGATGACAGGTCCTCTTTATGAAGATCTCATGTAATAGAAATAAGAGATGACAGGTCCTATTTATGGAGATCTCATGTAATAGAAATAAGAGATGACAGGTCCTCTTTATGGGGAGATCTCATGTAATAGAAATAAGAGATGACAGGTCCTCTTTATGGGGAGATCTCATGTAATAGAAATAAGAGGTGACAGGTCCTCTTTATGGAGATCTCATGTAATACAAATAAGAGATGACAGGTCCTCTTTATGGAGAGATCTCATGTAATAGAAATAAGAGATGACAGGTCCTCTTTATGGGGAGATCTCATGTAATAGAAATAAGAGGTGACAGGTCCTCTTTATGGAGATCTCATGTAATACAAATAAGAGATGACAGGTCCTCTTTATGGAGAGATCTCATGTAATAGAAATAAGAGATGACAGGTCCTCTTTATGGAGAGATCTCATGTAATAGAAATAAGAGGTGACAGGTCCTCTTTATGGAGATCTCATGTAATAGAAATAAGAGATGACAGGTCCTCTTTATGGAGAGATCTCATGTAATAGAAATAAGAGGTGACAGGTCCTCTTTATGGGGAGATCTCATGTAATAGAAATAAGAGATGACGGGTCCTCTTTATGGAAATCTCATGTAATAGAAATAAGAGATGACAGGTCCTCTTTATGGAGAGATCTCATGTAATATAAATAAGAGATGACAGGTCCTCTTTATGGGGAGATCTCATGTAATAGAAATAAGAGATGACAGGTCCTCTTTATGGAGACCTCATGTAATAGAAATAAGAGATGACAGGTCCTCTTTATGGAGATCATGTAATAGAAATAAGAGATGACAGGTCCTCTTTATGGAGATCTCATGTAATAGAAATAAGAGATGACAGGTCCTCTTTATGGAGATCTCATGTAATAGAAATAAGAGATGACAGGTCCTCTTTATGAAGATCTCATGTAATAGAAATAAGAGATGACAGGTCCTCTTTATGGAGAGATCTCATGTAATAGAAATAGGAGATGACAGGTCCTCTTTATGGAGAGATCATGTAATAGAAATAAGAGATGACAGGTCCTCTTTATGGAGAGATCTCATGTAATAGAAATAAGAGATGACAGGTCCTCTTTATGGAGATCTCATGTAATAGAAATAAGAGATGACAGGTCCTCTTTATGGAGATCTCATGTAATAGAAATAAGAGATGACAGGTCCTCTTTATGGAGACCTCATGTAATAGAAATAAGAGATGACAGGTCCTCTTTATGGAGACCTCATGTAATAGAAATAAGAGATGACAGGTCCTCTTTATGGAGATCATGTAATAGAAATAAGAGATGACAGGTCCTCTTTATGGAGATCTCATGTAATAGAAATAAGAGATGACAGGTCCTCTTTATGGAGATCTCATGTAATAGAAATAAGAGATGACAGGTCCTCTTTATGGGGAAATTTCATGTAATAGAAATAAGAGATGACAGGTCCTCTTTATGGAGATCTCATGTAATAGAAATAAGAGATGACAGGTCCTCTTTATGGGGAGATCTCATGTAATAGAAATAAGAGATGACAGGTCCTCTTTATGAAGATCTCATGTAATAGAAATAAGAGATGACAGGTCCTCTTTATGGAGAGATCTCATGTAATAGAAATAAGAGGTGACAGGTCCTCTTTATGGAGAGATCTCATGTAATAGAAATAAGAGATGACAGGTCCTCTTTATGGAGATCTCATGTAATAGAAATAAGAGATGACAGGTTCTCTTTATGGAGATCTCATGTAATAGAAATAAGAGATGACAGGTCCTCTTTATGGAGAGATCTCATGTAATAGAAATAAGAGATGACAGGTCCTCTTTATGGAGATCTCATGTAATAGAAATAAGAGATGACAGGTCCTCTTTATGGAGATCTCATGTAATAGAAATAAGAGAAGACAGGTCCTCTTTATGGAGATCATGTAATAGAAATAAGGATGACAGGTCCTCTTTATGGAGATCTCATGAAATAGAAATAAGAGATGACAGGTCCTCTTTATGGAGAGATCTCATGTAATAGAAATAAGAGATGACAGGTCCTCTTTATGGAGAGATCATGTAATAGAAATAAGAGATGACAGGTCCTCTTTATGGAGATCTCATGTAATAGAAATAAGAGATGACAGGTCCTCTTTATGGAGAGATCTCATGTAATAGAAATAAGAGATGACAGGTCCTCTTTATGGAGAGATCTCATGTAATAGAAATACGAGGTGACAGGTCCTCTTTATGGAGATCTCATGTAATAGAAATAAGAGATGACAGGTCCTCTTTATGGAGATCTCATGTAATAGAAATAAGAGATGACAGGTCCTCTTTATGGAGAGATCTCATGTAATATAAATAAGAGATGACAGGTCCTCTTTATGAAGATCTCATGTAATAGAAATAAGAGATGACAGGTCCTATTTATGGAGATCTCATGTAATAGAAATAAGAGATGACAGGTCCTCTTTATGGGGAGATCTCATGTAATAGAAATAAGAGATGACAGGTCCTCTTTATGGGGAGATCTCATGTAATAGAAATAAGAGGTGACAGGTCCTCTTTATGGAGATCTCATGTAATACAAATAAGAGATGACAGGTCCTCTTTATGGAGAGATCTCATGTAATAGAAATAAGAGATGACAGGTCCTCTTTATGGGGAGATCTCATGTAATAGAAATAAGAGGTGACAGGTCCTCTTTATGGAGATCTCATGTAATACAAATAAGAGATGACAGGTCCTCTTTATGGAGAGATCTCATGTAATAGAAATAAGAGATGACAGGTCCTCTTTATGGAGAGATCTCATGTAATAGAAATAAGAGGTGACAGGTCCTCTTTATGGAGATCTCATGTAATAGAAATAAGAGATGACAGGTCCTCTTTATGGAGAGATCTCATGTAATAGAAATAAGAGGTGACAGGTCCTCTTTATGGGGAGATCTCATGTAATAGAAATAAGAGATGACGGGTCCTCTTTATGGAAATCTCATGTAATAGAAATAAGAGATGACAGGTCCTCTTTATGGAGAGATCTCATGTAATATAAATAAGAGATGACAGGTCCTCTTTATGGGGAGATCTCATGTAATAGAAATAAGAGATGACAGGTCCTCTTTATGGAGACCTCATGTAATAGAAATAAGAGATGACAGGTCCTCTTTATGGAGATCATGTAATAGAAATAAGAGATGACAGGTCCTCTTTATGGAGATCTCATGTAATAGAAATAAGAGATGACAGGTCCTCTTTATGGAGATCTCATGTAATAGAAATAAGAGATGACAGGTCCTCTTTATGAAGATCTCATGTAATAGAAATAAGAGATGACAGGTCCTCTTTATGGAGAGATCTCATGTAATAGAAATAGGAGATGACAGGTCCTCTTTATGGAGAGATCATGTAATAGAAATAAGAGATGACAGGTCCTCTTTATGGAGAGATCTCATGTAATAGAAATAAGAGATGACAGGTCCTCTTTATGGAGATCTCATGTAATAGAAATAAGAGATGACAGGTCCTCTTTATGGAGATCTCATGTAATAGAAATAAGAGATGACAGGTCCTCTTTATGGAGACCTCATGTAATAGAAATAAGAGATGACAGGTCCTCTTTATGGAGACCTCATGTAATAGAAATAAGAGATGACAGGTCCTCTTTATGGAGATCATGTAATAGAAATAAGAGATGACAGGTCCTCTTTATGGAGATCTCATGTAATAGAAATAAGAGATGACAGGTCCTCTTTATGGAGATCTCATGTAATAGAAATAAGAGATGACAGGTCCTCTTTATGGGGAAATTTCATGTAATAGAAATAAGAGATGACAGGTCCTCTTTATGGAGATCTCATGTAATAGAAATAAGAGATGACAGGTCCTCTTTATGGGGAGATCTCATGTAATAGAAATAAGAGATGACAGGTCCTCTTTATGAAGATCTCATGTAATAGAAATAAGAGATGACAGGTCCTCTTTATGGAGAGATCTCATGTAATAGAAATAAGAGGTGACAGGTCCTCTTTATGGAGAGATCTCATGTAATAGAAATAAGAGATGACAGGTCCTCTTTATGGAGATCTCATGTAATAGAAATAAGAGATGACAGGTTCTCTTTATGGAGATCTCATGTAATAGAAATAAGAGATGACAGGTCCTCTTTATGGAGAGATCTCATGTAATAGAAATAAGAGATGACAGGTCCTCTTTATGGAGATCTCATGTAATAGAAATAAGAGATGACAGGTCCTCTTTATGGAGATCTCATGTAATAGAAATAAGAGAAGACAGGTCCTCTTTATGGAGATCATGTAATAGAAATAAGGATGACAGGTCCTCTTTATGGAGATCTCATGAAATAGAAATAAGAGATGACAGGTCCTCTTTATGGAGAGATCTCATGTAATAGAAATAAGAGATGACAGGTCCTCTTTATGGAGAGATCATGTAATAGAAATAAGAGATGACAGGTCCTCTTTATGGAGATCTCATGTAATAGAAATAAGAGATGACAGGTCCTCTTTATGGAGAGATCTCATGTAATAGAAATAAGAGATGACAGGTCCTCTTTATGGAGAGATCTCATGTAATAGAAATACGAGGTGACAGGTCCTCTTTATGGAGATCTCATGTAATAGAAATAAGAGATGACAGGTCCTCTTTATGGAGATCTCATGTAATAGAAATAAGAGATGACAGGTCCTCTTTATGGAGATCTCATGTAATAGAAATAAGAGATGACAGGTCCTCTTTATGGAGATCATGTAATAGAAATAAGAGATGACAGGTCCTCTTTATGGAGATCTCATGTAATAGAAATAAGAGATGACAGGTCCTCTTTATGGGGATCTCATGTAATAGAAATAAGAGATGACAGGTCCTCTTTATGGAGAGATCTCATGTAATAGAAATAAGAGATGACAGGTCCTCTTTATGGAGATCTCATGTAATATAAATAAGAGATGACAGGTCCTCTTTATGGAGATCTCATGTAATAGAAATAGGAGATGACAGGTCCTCTTTATGGAGAGATCATGTAATAGAAATAAGAGATGACAGGTCCTCTTTATGGAGATCTCATGTAATAGAAATAAGAGATGACAGGTCCTCTTTATGGAGAGATCTCATGTAATAGAAAAAAGAGATGACAGGTCCTCTTTATGGAGAGATCTCATGTAATAGAAATAATAGATGACAGGTCCTCTTTATGGAGACCTCATGTAATAGAAATAAGAGATGACAGGTCCTCTTTATGGAGATCTCATGTGATAGAAATAAGAGATGACAGGTCCTCTTTATGGAGATCTCATGTAATAGAAATAAGAGATGACAGGTCCTCTTTATGGAGATCTCATGTAATAGAAATAAGAGGTGACAGGTCCTCTTTATGGAGATCTCATGTAATAGAAATAAGAGATGACAGGTCCTCTTTATGGAGATCTCATGTAATAGAAATAAGAGATGACAGGTCCTCTTTATGGAGACCTCATGTAATAGAAATAAGAGATGACAGGTCCTCTTTATGGAGATCATGTAATAGAAATAAGAGATGACAGGTCCTCTTTATGGAGATCTCATGTAATAGAAATAAGAGATGACAGGTCCTCTTTATGGAGATCATGTAATAGAAATAAGAGATGACAGGTCCTCTTTATGGAGATCTCATGTAATAGAAATAAGAGATGACAGGTCCTCTTTATGGAGATCATGTAATAGAAATAAGAGATGACAGGTCCTCTTTATGGAGATCTCATGTAATAGAAATAAGAGATGACAGGTACTCTTTATGGAGAGATCTCATGTAATAGAAATAAGAGATGACAGGTCCTCTTTATGGAGATCTCATGTAATATAAATAAGAGATGACAGGTCCTCTTTATGGAGATCTCATGTAATAGAAAGAAGAGATGACAGGTCCTCTTTATGAAGAGATCTCATGTAATAGAAATAAGAGATGACAGGTCCTCTTTATGGAGATCTCATGTAATAGAAATAAGAGATGACAGGTCCTCTTTATGGGGAGATCTCATGTGATAGAAATAAGAGATGACAGGTCCTCTTTATGGAGATCTCATGTAATAGAAATAAGAGATGACAGGTCCTCTTTATGGAGATCTCATGTAATAGAATTAAGAGATGACAGGTCCTCTTTATGGAGAGATCTCATGTAATAGAAATAAGAGATGACAGGTCCTCTTTATGGAGATCTCATGTAATAGAAATAAGAGATGACAGGTCCTCTTTATGGAGATCATGTAATAGAAATAAGAGATGACAGGTCCTCTTTATGGAGATCTCATGTAATAGAAATAAGAGATGACAGGTCCTCTTTATGGAGATCTCATGTAATAGAAATAAGAGATGACAGGTCCTCTTTATGGAGATCTCATGTAATAGAAATAAGAGATGACAGGTCCTCTTTATGGAGAGATCTCATGTAATAGAAATAAGAGATGACAGGTCCTCTTTATGGAGATCTCATGTAATAGAAATAAGAGATGACAGGTCCTCTTTATGGGGAGATCTCATGTAATAGAAATAAGAGATGACAGGTCCTCTTTATGGAGATCTCATGTAATAGAAATAAGAGATGACAGGTCCTCTTTATGGAAATCTCATGTAATAGAAATAAGAGGTGACAGGTCCTCTTTATGGAGAGATCTCATGTAATAGAAATAAGAGATGACGGGTCCTCTTTATGGAGATCTCATGTAATAGAAATAAGAGATGACAGGTCCTCTTTATGGAGATCTCATGTAATAGAAATAAGAGATGACAGGTCCTCTTTATGGAGAGATCTCATGTAATAGAAATAAGAGATGACAGGTTCTCTTTAAGAAGATCTCATGTAATAGAAATAAGAGATGACAGGTTCTCTTTATGGAGAGATCTCATGTAATAGAAATAAGAGGTGACAGGTCCTCTTTATGGAGATCTCATGTAATAGAAATAAGAGATGACAGGTCCTCTTTATGGAGATCTCATGTAATAGAAATAAGAGATGACAGGTCCTCTTTATGGAGATCTCATGTCATAGAAATAAGAGATGACGGGTCCTCTTTATGGAGATCTCATGTAATAGAAATAAGAGGTGACAGGTCCTCTTTATGGAGATCTCATGTAATAGAAATAAGAGGTGACAGGTCCTCTTTATGGAAATCTCATGTAATAGAAATAAGAGATGACGGGTCCTCTTTATGGAGAGATCTCATGTAATAGAATAAGAGATGACAGGTCCTCTTTATGGAGATCTCATGTAATAGAAATAAGAGATGACAGGTCCTCTTTATGGAGATCTCATGTAATAGAAATAAGAGATGACAGGTCCTCTTTATGGAGAGATCTCATGTAATAGAAATAAGAGATGACAGGTCCTCTTTATGGAGATCTCATGTAATAGAAATAAGAGATGACAGGTCCTCTTTATGGAGATCTCATGTAATAGAAATAAGAGATGACAGGTCCTCTTTATGGAGATCATGTAATAGAAATAAGGCATGACAGGTCCTCTTTATGGGGATCTCATGTAATAGAAATAAGAGATGACAGGTCCTCTTTATGGAGAGATCTCATGTAATAGAATAAGAGATGACAGGTCCTCCTTATGGAGATCTCATGTAATAGAAATAAGAGATGACAGGTCCTCTTTATGGAGATCTCATGTAATAGAAATAAGAGGTGACAGGTCCTCTTTATGGAGGTCTCATGTAATATAAATAAGAGATGACAGGTCCTCTTTATGGAAATCTCATGTAATAGAAATAAGAGATGACGGGTCCTCTTTATGGAGATCTCATGTAATAGAAATAAGAGATGACAGGTCCTCTTGATGGGGAGATCTCATGTAATAGAAATAAGAGATGACAGGTCCTCTTTATGGAGATCTCATGTAATAGAAATAAGAGATGACAGGTCCTCTTTATGGAGATCTCATGTAATAGAAATAAGAGATGACAGGTCCTCTTTATGGAGGTCTCATGTAATATAAATAAGAGATGACAGGTCCTCTTTATGGAGAGATCTCATGTAATAGAAATAAGAGATGACAGGTCCTCTTTATGGAGATCTCATGTAATAGAAATAAGAGATGACAGGTCCTCTTTATGGAGGTCTCATGTAATAGAAATAAGAGATGACAGGTCCTCTTTATGAAGAGATCTCATGTAATAGAAATAAGAGGTGACAGGTCCTCTTTATGGAGAGATCTCATGTAATAGAAATAAGAGGTGACAGGTCCTCTTTATGGAGATCTCATGTAATAGAAATAAGAGATGACAGGTCCTCTTTATGGAGATCTCATGTAATAGAAATAAGAGATGACAGGTCCTCTTTATGGAGATCTCATGTAATAGAAATAAGAGATGACGGGTCCTCTTTATGGAGATCTCATGTAATAGAAATAAGAGGTGACAGGTCCTCTTTATGGAAAGCTCATGTAATAGAAATAAGAGATGACGGGTCCTCTTTATGGAGAGATCTCATGTAATAGAATAAGAGATGACAGGTCCTCTTTATGGAGATCTCATGTAATAGAAATAAGAGATGACAGGTCCTCTTTATGGAGATCTCATGTAATAGAAATAAGAGATGACAGGTCCTCTTTATGGAGAGATCTCATGTAATAGAAATAAGAGATGACAGGTCCTCTTTATGGAGATCTCATGTAATAGAAATAAGAGATGACAGGTCCTCTTTATGGAGATCTCATGTAATAGAAATAAGAGATGACAGGTCCTCTTTATGGAGATCTTATGTAATAGAAATAAGAGATGACAGGTCCTCTTTATGGGGAGATCTCATGTAATATAAATAAGAGATGACAGGTCCTCTTTATGAAGATCTCATGTAATAGAAATAAGAGATGACAGGTCCTCTTTATGGAGAGATCTCATGTAATAGAAATAGGAGATGACAGGTCCTCTTTATGGAGAGATCATGTAATAGAAATAAAAGATGACAGGTCCTCATTATGGAGATCTCATGTAATAGAATAAGAGATGACAGGTCCTCTTTATGGAGAGATCTCATGTAATAGAAATAAGAGATGACAGGTCCTCTTTATGGAGATCTCATGTAATAGAAATAAGAGATGACAGGTCCTATTTATGGAGATCTCATGTAATAGAAATAAGAGGTGACAGGTCCTCTTTATGGAGATCTCATGTAATACAAATAAGAGATGACAGGTCCTCTTTATGGAGGTCTCATGTAATATAAATAAGAGATGACAGGTCCTCTTTATGGAGAGATCTCATGTAAAAGAAATAAGAGGTGACAGGTCCTCTTTATGAAGAGATCTCATGTAATAGAAATAAGAGATGACAGGTCCTCTTTATGGAGATCTCATGTAATAGAAATAAGAGATGACAGGTCCTCTTTATGAAGAGATCTCATGTAATAGAAATAAGAGATGACAGGTCCTCTTTATGGAGATCTCATGTAATAGAATTAAGAGATGACAGGTCCTCTTGATGGGGAGATCTCATGTAATAGAAATAAGAGATGACAGGTCCTCTTTATGGAGATCTCATGTAATAGAAATAAGAGATGACAGGTCCTCTTTATGGAGATCTCATGTAATAGAAATAAGAGATGACAGGTCCTCTTTATGGAGGTCTCATGTAATATAAATAAGAGATGACAGGTCCTCTTTATGGAGAGATCTCATGTAATAGAAATAAGAGGTGACAGGTCCTCTTTATGGAGATCTCATGTAATAGAAATAAGAGGTGACAGGTCCTCTTTATGGAGATCTCATGTAATACAAATAAGAGATGACAGGTCCTCTTTATGGAGAGATCTCATGTAATAGAAATAAGAGATGACAGGTCCTCTTTATGGGGAGATCTCATGTAATAGAAATAAGAGGTGACAGGTCCTCTTTATGGAGATCTCATGTAATACAAATAAGAGATGACAGGTCCTCTTTATGAAGATCTCATGTAATAGAAATAAGAGATTACAGGTCCTCTTTATGGAGAGATCTCATGTAATAGAAATAAGAGGTGACAGGTCCTCTTTATGGGGAGATCTCATGTAATAGAAATAAGAGATGACAGGTCCTCTTTATGGGGAGATCTCATGTAATAGAAATAAGAGATGACAGGTCCTCTTTATGGAAATCTCATGTAATAGAAATAAGAGATGACAGGTCCTCTTTATGGAGAGATCTCATGTAATAGAAATAAGAGGTGACAGGTCCTCTTTATGGGGAGATCTCATGTAATAGAAATAAGAGATGACAGGTTCTCTTTATGGAAATCTCATGTAATAGAAATAAGAGATGACAGGTCCTCTTTATGGAGATCTCATGTAATATAAATAAGAGATGACAGGTCCTCTTTATGGAGATCTCATGTAATAGAAATAAGAGATGACAGGTCCTCTTTATGGAGAGATCTCATGTAATAGAAATAAGAGATGACAGGTCCTCTTTATGGAGATCTCATGTAATAGAAATAAGAGATGACAGGTCCTCTTTATGGAGATCTCATGTAATAGAAATAAGAGATGACAGGTCCTCTTTATGGAGAGATCTCATGTAATATAAATAAGAGATGACAGGTCCTCTTTATGAAGATCTCATGTAATAGAAATAAGAGATGACAGGTCCTCTTTATGGAGAGATCTCATGTAATAGAAATAAGAGATGACAGGTCCTCTTTATGGAGATCTCATGTAATAGAAATAAGAGATGACAGGTCCTCTTTATGGGGAGATCTCATGTAATATAAATAAGAGATGACAGGTCCTCTTTATGAAGATCTCATGTAATAGAAATAAGAGATGACAGGTCCTCTTTATGGAGAGATCTCATGTAATAGAAATAGGAGATGACAGGTCCTCTTTATGGAGAGATCATGTAATAGAAATAAGAGATGACAGGTCCTCTTTATGGAGAGATCTCATGTAATAGAAATAAGAGATGACAGGTCCTCTTTATGGAGATCTCATGTAATAGAAATAAGAGATGACAGGTCCTCTTTATGGAGACCTCATGTAATAGAAATAAGAGATGACAGGTCCTCTTTATGGAGACCTCATGTAATAGAAATAAGAGATGACAGGTCCTCTTTATGGAGATCATGTAATAGAAATAAGAGATGACAGGTCCTCTTTATGGAGATCTCATGTAATAGAAATAAGAGATGACAGGTCCTCTTTATGGAGATCTCATGTAATAGAAATAAGAGATGACAGGTCCTCTTTATGGGGAGATTTCATGTAATAGAAATAAGAGATGACAGGTCCTCTTTATGGAGATCTTATGTAATAGAAATAAGAGATGACAGGTCCTCTTTATGGGGAGATCTCATGTAATATAAATAAGAGATGACAGGTCCTCTTTATGAAGATCTCATGTAATAGAAATAAGAGATGACAGGTCCTCTTTATGGAGAGATCTCATGTAATAGAAATAGGAGATGACAGGTCCTCTTTATGGAGAGATCATGTAATAGAAATAAAAGATGACAGGTCCTCATTATGGAGATCTCATGTAATAGAAATAAGAGATGACAGGTCCTCTTTATGGAGAGATCTCATGTAATAGAAATAAGAGATGACAGGTCCTCTTTATGGAGATCTCATGTAATAGAAATAAGAGATGACAGGTCCTATTTATGGAGATCTCATGTAATAGAAATAAGAGGTGACAGGTCCTCTTTATGGAGATCTCATGTAATACAAATAAGAGATGACAGGTCCTCTTTATGGAGAGATCTCATGTAATAGAAATAAGAGATGACAGGTCCTCTTTATGGGGAGATCTCATGTAATAGAAATAAGAGGTGACAGGTCCTCTTTATGGAGATCTCATGTAATACAAATAAGAGATGACAGGTCCTCTTTATGAAGATCTCATGTAATAGAAATAAGAGATGACAGGTCCTCTTTATGGAGAGATCTCATGTAATAGAAATAAGAGGTGACAGGTCCTCTTTATGGAGATCTCATGTAATAGAAATAAGAGATGACAGGTCCTCTTTATGGAGAGATCTCATGTAATAGAAATAAGAGGTGACAGGTCCTCTTTATGGGGAGATCTCATGTAATAGAAATAAGAGATGACAGGTTCTCTTTATGGAGATCTCATGTAATAGAAATAAGAGATGACAGGTCCTCTTTATGGAGATCTCATGTAATAGAAATAAGAGATGACAGGTCCTCTTTATGGAGAGATCTCATGTAATAGAAATAAGAGATGACAGGTCCTCTTTATGGAGATCTCATGTAATATAAATAAGAGATGACAGGTCCTCTTTATGGAGATCTCATGTAATAGAAATAAGAGATGACAGGTCCTCTTTATGGAGAGATCTCATGTAATAGAAATAAGAGATGACAGGTCCTCTTTATGGAGATCTCATGTAATAGAAATAAGAGATGACAGGTCCTCTTTATGGAGAGATCTCATGTAATAGAAATAAGAGATGACAGGTCCTCTTTATGGAGATCTCATGTAATAGAAATAAGAGATGACAGGTCCTCTTTATGGGGAGATCTCATGTAATATAAATAAGAGATGACAGGTCCTCTTTATGAAGATCTCATGTAATAGAAATAAGAGATGACAGGTCCTCTTTATGGAGAGATCTCATGTAATAGAAATAGGAGATGACAGGTCCTCTTTATGGAGAGATCATGTAATAGAAATAAGAGATGACAGGTCCTCTTTATGGAGAGATCTCATGTAATAGAAATAAGAGATGACAGGTCCTCTTTATGGAGATCTCATGTAATAGAAATAAGAGATGACAGGTCCTCTTTATGGAGATCTCATGTAATAGAAATAAGAGATGACAGGTCCTCTTTATGGAGACCTCATGTAATAGAAATAAGAGATGACAGGTCCTCTTTATGGAGACCTCATGTAATAGAAATAAGAGATGACAGGTCCTCTTTATGGAGATCATGTAATAGAAATAAGAGATGACAGGTCCTCTTTATGGAGATCTCATGTAATAGAAATAAGAGATGACAGGTCCTCTTTATGGAGATCTCATGTAATAGAAATAAGAGATGACAGGTCCTCTTTATGGGGAGATTTCATGTAATAGAAATAAGAGATGACAGGTCCTCTTTATGGAGATCTTATGTAATAGAAATAAGAGATGACAGGTCCTCTTTATGGGGAGATCTCATGTAATATAAATAAGAGATGACAGGTCCTCTTTATGAAGATCTCATGTAATAGAAATAAGAGATGACAGGTCCTCTTTATGGAGAGATCTCATGTAATAGAAATAAGAGATGACAGGTCCTCTTTATGGAGATCTCATGTAATAGAAATAAGAGATGACAGGTCCTCTTTATGGAGAGATCTCATGTAATAGAAATAAGAGATGACAGGTCCTCTTTATGGAGATCTCATGTAATAGAAATAAGAGGTGACAGGTCCTCTTTATGGAGATCTCATGTAATTGAAATAAGAGATGACAGGTCCTCTTTATGGAGATCTCATGTAATAGAAATAAGAGATGACAGGTCCTCTTTATGGAGATCTCATGTAATAGAAATAAGAGATGACAGGTCCTCTTTATGGAGATCATGTAATAGAAATAAGAGATGACAGGTCCTCTTAATGGAGAGATCTCATGTAATAGAAATAGGAGATGACAGGTCCTCTTTATGGAGAGATCTCATGTAATAGAAATAATAGATGACAGGTCCTCTTTATGGAGACCTCATGTAATAGAAATAAGAGATGACAGGTCCTCTTTATGGAGATCTCATGTGATAGAAATAAGAGATGACAGGTCCTCTTTATGGAGATCTCATGTAATAGAAATAAGAGATGACAGGTCCTCTTTACGGAGATCTCATGTAATAGAAATAAGAGGTGACAGGTCCTCTTTATGGAGATCTCATGTAATAGAAATAAGAGATGACAGGTCCTCTTTATGGAGATCTCATGTAATAGAAATAAGAGATGACAGGTCCTCTTTATGGAGACCTCATGTAATAGAAATAAGAGATGACAGGTCCTCTTTATGGAGATCATGTAATAGAAATAAGAGATGACAGGTCCTCTTTATGGAGATCTCATGTAATAGAAATAAGAGATGACAGGTCCTCTTTATGGAGATCATGTAATAGAAATAAGAGATGACAGGTCCTCTTTATGGAGATCTCATGTAATAGAAATAAGAGATGACAGGTCCTCTTTATGGAGAGATCTCATGTAATAGAAATAAGAGATGACAGGTCCTCTTTATGGAGATCTCATGTAATAGAAATAAGAGATGACAGGTCCTCTTTATGGAGATCTCATGTAATAGAAATAAGAGATGACAGGTCCTCTTTATGGAGATCTCATGTAATAGAAAGAAGAGATGACAGGTCCTCTTTATGAAGAGATCTCATGTAATAGAAAGAAGAGATGACAGGTCCTCTTTATGGAGATCTCATGTAATAGAAAGAAGAGATGACAGGTCCTCTTTATGGGGAGATCTCATGTGATAGAAATAAGAGATGACAGGTCCTCTTTATGGAGATCTCATGTAATAGAAATAAGAGATGACAGGTCCTCTTTATGGAGATCTCATGTAATAGAATTAAGAGATGACAGGTCCTCTTTATGGAGAGATCTCATGTAATAGAAATAAGAGATGACAGGTACTCTTTATGGAGAGATCTCATGTAATAGAAATAAGAGATGACAGGTCCTCTTTATGGAGATCTCATGTAATAGAAATAAGAGATGACAGGTCCTCTTTATGGAGATCATGTAATAGAAATAAGAGATGACAGGTCCTCTCTATGGAGATCTCATGTAATAGAAATAAGAGATGACAGGTCCTCTTTATGGAGAGATCTCATGTAATATAAATAAGAGATGACAGGTCCTCTTTATGAAGATCTCATGTAATAGAAATAAGAGATGACAGGTCCTATTTATGGAGATCTCATGTAATAGAAATAAGAGATGACAGGTCCTCTTTATGGAGAGATCTCATGTAATAGAAATAAGAGATGACAGGTCCTCTTTATGGAGATCTCATGTAATAGAAATAAGAGATGACAGGTCCTCTTTATGGAAATCTCATGTAATAGAAATAAGAGGTGACAGGTCCTCTTTATGGAGAGATCTCATGTAATAGAAATAAGAGATGACGGGTCCTCTTTATGGAGATCTCATGTAATAGAAATAAGAGATGACAGGTCCTCTTTATGGAGATCATGTAATAGAAATAAGAGATGACAGGTCCTCTTTATGGGGATCTCATGTAATAGAAATAAGAGATGACAGGTACTCTTTATGGAGAGATCATGTAATAGAAATAAGAGGTGACAGGTCCTCTTTATGGAGATCTCATGTAATAGAAATAAGAGATGACAGGTCCTCTTTATGGAGATCTCATGTAATAGAAATAAGAGATGACAGGTCCTCTTTATGGAGATCTCATGTAATAGAAATAAGAGATGACAGGTCCTCTTTATGGAGATCATGTAATAGAAATAAGAGATGACAGGTCCTCTTTATGGAGAGATCTCATGTAATAGAAATAGGAGATGACAGGTCCTCTTTATGGAGAGATCATGTAATAGAAATAAGAGATGACAGGTCCTCTTTATGGAGAGATCTCATGTAATAGAAATAAGAGATGACAGGTCCTCTTTATGGAGAGATCTCATGTAATATAAATAAGAGATGACAGGTCCTCTTTATGGAGATCTCATGTAATAGAAATAAGAGATGACAGGTCCTCTTTATGGAAATCTCATGTAATAGAAATAAGAGGTGACAGGTCCTCTTTATGGAGAGATCTCATGTAATAGAAATAAGAGATGACGGGTCTTCTTTATGGAGATCTCATGTAATAGAAATAAGAGATGACAGGTCCTCTTTATGGAGATCATGTAATAGAAATAAGAGATGACAGGTCCTCTTCATGGGGATCTCATGTAATAGAACTAAGAGATGACAGGTCCTCTTTATGGAGAGATCATGTAATAGAAATAAGAGGTGACAGGTCCTCTTTATGGAGATCTCATGTAATAGAAATAAGAGATGACAGGTCCTCTTTATGGAGATCTCATGTAATAGAAATAAGAGATGACAGGTCCTCTTTATGGAGATCTCATGTAATAGAAATAAGAGATGACAGGTCCTCTTTATGGAGAGATCTCATGTAATAGAATAAGAGATGACAGGTCCTCTTTATGGAGAGATCTCATGTAATAGAAATAAGAGATGACAGGTCCTCTTTATGGAGAGATCTCATGTAATAGAAATAGGAGATGACAGGTCCTCTTTATGGAGATCTCATGTAATAGAAATAAGAGATGACAGGTCCTCTTTATGGAGAGATCTCATGTAATAGAAATAAGAGATGACAGGTCCTCTTTATGGAGAGATCTCATGTAATAGAAATAATAGATGACAGGTCCTCTTTATGGAGACCTCATGTAATAGAAATAAGAGATGACAGGTCCTCTTTATGGAGATCTCATGTGATAGAAATAAGAGATGACAGGTCCTCTTTATGGAGATCATGTAATAGAAATAAGAGATGACAGGTCCTCTTCATGGGGATCTCATGTAATAGAAATAAGAGATGACAGGTCCTCTTTATGGAGAGATCATGTAATAGAAATAAGAGGTGACAGGTCCTCTTTATGGAGATCACATGTAATAGAAATAAGAGATGACAGGTCCTCTTTATGGAGATCTCATGTAATAGAAATAAGAGATGACAGGTCCTCTTTATGGAGATCTCATGTAATAGAAATAAGAGATGACAGGTCCTCTTTATGGAGATCATGTAATAGAAATAAGAGATGACAGGTCCTCTTTATGGAGAGATCTCATGTAATAGAATAAGAGATGACAGGTCCTCTTTATGGAGAGATCTCATGTAATAGAAATAAGAGATGACAGGTCCTCTTTATGGAGAGATCTCATGTAATAGAAATAGGAGATGACAGGTCCTCTTTATGGAGATCTCATGTAATAGAAATAAGAGATGACAGGTCCTCTTTATGGAGAGATCTCATGTAATAGAAATAAGAGATGACAGGTCCTCTTTATGGAGAGATCTCATGTAATAGAAATAATAGATGACAGGTCCTCTTTATGGAGACCTCATGTAATAGAAATAAGAGATGACAGGTCCTCTTTATGGAGATCTCATGTGATAGAAATAAGAGATGACAGGTCCTCTTTATGGAGATCATGTAATAGAAATAAGAGATGACAGGTCCTCTTTATGGAGAGATCTCATGTAATAGAATAAGAGATGACAGGTCCTCTTTATGGAGAGATCTCATGTAATAGAAATAAGAGATGACAGGTCCTCTTTATGGAGAGATCATGTAATAGAAATAAGAGATGACAGGTCCTCTTTATGGAGATCTCATGTAATAGAAATAAGAGATGACAGGTCCTCTTTATGGAGAGATCTCATATAATAGAAATAAGAGATGACAGGTCCTCTTTATGGGGAGATCTCATGTAATAGAAATAATAGATGACAGGTCCTCTTTATGGAGACCTCATGTGATAGAAATAAGAGATGACAGGTCCTCTTTATGGAGATCTCATGTGATAGAAATAAGAGATGACAGGTCCTCTTTATGGAGATCTCATGTGATAGAAATAAGAGATGACAGGTCCTCTTTATGGAGATCTCATGTAATAGAAATAAGAGGTGACAGGTCCTCTTTATGGAGATCTCATGTAATAGAAATAAGAGATGACAGGTCCTCTTTATGGAGATCTCATGTAATAGAAATAAGAGATGACAGGTCCTCTTTATGGAGACCTCATGTAATAGAAATAAGAGATGACAGGTCCTCTTTATGGAGACCTCATGTAATAGAAATAAGAGATGACAGGTCCTCTTTATGGAGATCATGTAATAGAAATAAGAGATGACAGGTCCTCTTTATGGAGATCTCATGTAATAGAAATAAGAGATGACAGGTCCTCTTTATGGAGAGATCTCATGTAATAGAAATAAGAGATGACAGGTCCTCTTTATGGAGATCTCATGTAATAGAAATAAGAGATGACAGGTCCTCTTTATGGGGATCTCATGTAATAGAAATAAGAGATGACAGGTCCTCTTTATGGAGATCTCATGTAATAGAAATAAGAGATGACAGGTCCTCTTTATGGAGATCTCATGTAATAGAAAGAAGAGATGACAGGTCCTCTTTATGAAGAGATCTCATGTAATAGAAAGAAGAGATGACAGGTCCTCTTTATGGAGATCTCATGTAATAGAAATAAGAGATGACAGGTCCTCTTTATGGGGAGATCTCATGTGATAGAAATAAGAGATGACAGGTCCTCTTTATGGAGATCTCATGTAATAGAAATAAGAGATGACAGGTCCTCTTTATGGAGATCTCATGTAATAGAATTAAGAGATGACAGGTCGTCTTTATGGAGAGATCTCATGTAATAGAAATAAGAGATGACAGGTCCTCTTTATGGAGATCTCATGTAATAGAAATAAGAGATGACAGGTCCTCTTTATGGAGATCATGTAATAGAAATAAGAGATGACAGGTCCTCTTTATGGAGATCTCATGTAATAGAAATAAGAGATGACAGGTCCTCTTTATGGAGAGATCTCATGTAATATAAATAAGAGATGACAGGTCCTCTTAATGAAGATCTCATGTAATAGAAATAAGAGATGACAGGTCCTATTTATGGAGATCTCATGTAATAGAAATAAGAGATGACAGGTCCTCTTTATGGAGAGATCTCATGTAATAGAAATAAGAGATGACAGGTCCTCTTTATGGAGATCTCATGTAATAGAAATAAGAGATGACAGGTCCTCTTTATGGAAATCTCATGTAATAGAAATAAGAGGTGACAGGTCTTCTTTATGGAGAGATCACATGTAATAGAAATAAGAGATGACAGGTCCTCTTTATGGAGAGATCTCATGTAATAGAAATAAGAGGTGACAGGTCCTCTTTATGGAGAGATCTCATGTAATAGAAATAAGAGATGACAGGTCCTCTTTATGGAGATCATGTAATAGAAATAAGAGATGACAGGTCCTCTTTATGGAAATCTCATGTAATAGAAATAAGAGATGACAGGTCCTCTTTATGGGGATCTCATGTAATAGAAATAAGGGATGACAGGTCCTCTTTATGGAAATCTCATGTAATAGAAATAAGAGATGACAGGTCCTCTTTATGGGGAGATCTCATGTAATAGAAATAAGAGATGACAGGTCCTCTTTATGGGGATCTCATGTAATAGAAATAAGAGATGACAGGTCCTATTTATGGAGATCTCATGTAATAGAAATAAGAGGTGACAGGTCCTCTTTATGGAAATCTCATGTAATAGAAATAAGAGGTGACAGGTCCTCTTTATGGAGAGATCTCATGTAATAGAAATAAGAGATGACGGGTCCTCTTTATGGAGATCTCATGTAATAGAAATAAGAGATGACAGGTCCTCTTTATGGAGATCTCATGTAATAGAAATAAGAGATGACAGGTCCTCTTTATGGAGAGATCTCATGTAATAGAAATAAGAGGTGACAGGTCCTCTTTATGGAGATCTCATGTAATAGAAATAAGAGATGACAGGTCCTCTTTATGGAGAGATCTCATGTAATAGAAATAAGAGATGACAGGTCCTCTTTATGGAGAGATCTCATATAATAGAATTAAGAGATGACAGGTCCTCTTTATGGAAATCTCATGTAATAGAAATAAGAGGTGACAGGTCCTCTTTATGGAGAGATCTCATGTAATAGAAATAAGAGATGACGGGTCCTCTTTATGGAGATCTCATGTAATAGAAATAAGAGATGACAGGTCCTCTTTATGGAGATCTCATGTAATAGAAATAAGAGATGACAGGTCCTCTTTATGGAGGTCTCATGTAATAGAAATAAGAGATGACAGGTCCTCTTTATGGAGAGATCTCATGTAATAGAAATAAGAGATGACAGGTCCTCTTTATGGAGATCTCATGTAATAGAAATAAGAGATGACAGGTCCTCTTTATGGAGATCTCATGTAATAGAAATAAGAGATGACAGGTCCTCTTTATGGAGAGATCTCATGTAATAGAAATAAGAGGTGACAGGTCCTCTTTATGGAGATCTCATGTAATAGAAATAAGAGATGACAGGTCCTCTTTATGGAGAGATCTCATGTAATAGAAATAAGAGATGACAGGTCCTCTTTATGGAGATCTCATGTAATAGAAATAAGAGATGACAGGTCCTCTTTATGGAGAGATCTCATGTAATAGAATAAGAGATGACAGGTCCTCTTTATGAAGAGATCTCATGTAATAGAAATAAGAGATGACAGGTCCTCTTTATGGAGATCTCATGTAATAGAAATAAGAGATGACAGGTCCTCTTTATGGAGATCATGTAATAGAAATAAGAGATGACAGGTCCTCTTTATGGAGATCTCATGTAATAGAAATAAGAGATGACAGGTCCTCTTTATGGAGAGATCTCATGTAATAGAAATAAGAGATGACAGGTCCTCTTTATGGAGATCTCATGTAATAGAAATAAGAGATGACAGGTCCTCTTTATGGAGATCTCATGTAATAGAAATAAGAGATGACAGGTCCTCTTTATGGAGATCTCATGTAATAGAAATAAGAGATGACAGGTCCTCTTTATGAAGAGATCTCATGTAATAGAAATAAGAGATGACAGGTCCTCTTTATGGAGATCTCATGTAATAGAAATAAGAGATGACAGGTCCTCTTTATGAAGAGATCTCATGTAATAGAAATAAGAGATGACAGGTCCTCTTTATGGAGATCTCATGTAATAGAATTAACAGATGACAGGTCCTCTTGATGGGGAGATCTCATGTAATAGAAATAAGAGATGACAGGTCCTCTTTATGGAGATCTCATGTAATAGAAATAAGAGATGACAGGTCCTCTTTATGGAGATCTCATGTAATAGAAATAAGAGATGACAGGTCCTCTTTATGGAGATCTCATGTAATAGAAATAAGAGATGACAGGTCCTCTTTATGGAAATCTCATGTAATAGAAATAAGAGATGACGGGTCCTCTTTATGGAGAGATCTCATGTAATAGAAATAAGAGATGACAGGTCCTCTTTATGGAGATCTCATGTAATAGAAATAAGAGATGATAGGTCCTCTTTATGGAGAGATCTCATGTAATAGAAATAAGAGATGATAGGTCCTCTTTATGGAGAGATCTCATGTAATAGAAATAAGAGATGACAGGTCCTCTTTATGGAGATCTCATGTAATAGAAATAAGAGATGACAGGTCCTCTTTATGGAGAGATCTCATGTAATAGAAATAAGAGGTGACAGGTCCTCTTTATGGAGATCTCATGTAATAGAAATAAGAGATGACAGGTCCTCTTTATGGAGAGATCTCATGTAATAGAAATAAGAGATGACAGGTCCTCTTTATGGAGATCTCATGTAATAGAAATAAGAGATGACAGGTCCTCTTTATGGAGATCTCATGTAATAGAAATAAGAGATGACAGGTCCTCTTTATGGAGATCTCATGTAATAGAAATAAGAGATGACAGGTCCTCTTTATGGAGATCATGTAATAGAAATAAGAGATGACAGGTCCTCTTTATGGAGATCTCATGTAATAGAAATAAGAGATGACAGGTCCTCTTTATGGAGAGATCTCATGTAATAGAAATAAGAGATGACAGGTCCTCTTTATGGAGATCTCATGTAATAGAAATAAGAGATGACAGGTCCTCTTTATGGAGATCTCATGTAATAGAAATAAGAGATGACAGGTCCTCTTTATGGAGATCTCATGTAATAGAAATAAGAGATGACAGGTCCTCTTTATGAAGAGATCTCATGTAATAGAAATAAGAGATGACAGGTCCTCTTTATGGAGATCTCATGTAATAGAAATAAGAGATGACAGGTCCTCTTTATGAAGAGATCTCATGTAATAGAAATAAGAGATGACAGGTCCTCTTTATGGAGATCTCATGTAATAGAATTAAGAGATGACAGGTCCTCTTGATGGGGAGATCTCATGTAATAGAAATAAGAGATGACAGGTCCTCTTTATGGAGATCTCATGTAATAGAAATAAGAGATGACAGGTCCTCTTTATGGAGATCTCATGTAATAGAAATAAGAGATGACAGGTCCTCTTTATGGAGGTCTCATGTAATAGAAATAAGAGATGACAGGTCCTCTTTATGGAAATCTCATGTAATAGAAATAAGAGATGACGGGTCCTCTTTATGGAGAGATCTCATGTAATAGAAATAAGAGATGACAGGTCCTCTTTATGGAGATCTCATGTAATAGAAATAAGAGATGATAGGTCCTCTTTATGGAGAGATCTCATGTAATAGAAATAAGAGATGACAGGTCCTCTTTATGGGGAGATCTCATGTAATAGAAATAAGAGGTGACAGGTCCTCTTTATGGAGATCTCATGTAATAGAAATAAGAGATGACAGGTCCTCTTTATGGAGATCTCATGTAATAGAAATAAGAGATGACAGGTCCTCTTTATGGAGAGATCTCATGTAATAGAAATAAGAGATGACAGGTCCTCTTTATGGAGATCTCATGTAATAGAAATAAGAGATGACAGGTCCTCTTTATGGGGAGACCTCATGTAATAGAAATAAGAGATGACAGGTCCTCTTTATGGGGAGATCTCATGTAATAGAAATAAGAGATGACAGGTCCTCTTTATGAAGAGATCTCATGTAATAGAAATAAGAGATGACAGGTCCTCTTTATGGGGAGATCTCATGTAATAGAAATAAGAGGTGACAGGTCCTCTTTATGGAGATCTCATGTAATAGAAATAAGAGATGACAGGTCCTCTTTATGGAGATTTCATGTAATAGAAATAAGAGATGACAGGTCCTCTTTATGGAGATCTCATGTAATAGAAATAAGAGATGACAGGTCCTCTTTATGGAGATCTCATGTAATAGAAATAAGAGATGACAGGTCCTCTTTATGGAGATCTCATGTAATAGAAATAAGAGATGACAGGTCCTCTTTATGGGGAGATCTCATGTAATAGAAATAAGAGGTGACAGGTCCTCTTTATGGAGATCTCATGTAATAGAAATAAGAGATGACAGGTCCTCTTTATGGAGATTTCATGTAATAGAAATAAGAGGTGACAGGTCCTCTTTATGGAGATCTCATGTAATAGAAATAAGAGGTGACAGGTCCTCTTTATGGAGAGATCTCATGTAATAGAAATAGGAGATGACAGGTCCTCTTTATGGAGAGATCTCATGTAATAGAAATAAGAGATGACAGGTCCTCTTTATGGAGATCTCATGTAATAGAAATAAGAGATGACAGGTCCTCTTTATGGAGAGATCTCATGTAATAGAAATAAGAGATGACAGGTCCTCTTTATGGAGATCTCATGTAATAGAAATAAGAGATGACAGGTCCTCTTTATGGAGATCTCATGTAATAGAAATAAGAGATGACAGGTCCTCTTTATGGAGACCTCATGTAATAGAAATAAGAGATGACAGGTCCTCTTTATGGAGATCTCATGTAATAGAATAAGAGATGACAGGTCCTCTTTATGGAGAGATCTTATGTAATAGAAATAAGAGATGACAGGTCCTCTTTATGGAGAGATCTCATGTAATAGAAATAAGAGATAACAGGTCCTCTTTATGGAGAGATCTCATGTAATAGAAATAAGAGGTGACAGGTCCTCTTTATGGGGAGATCTCATGTAATAGAAATAAGAGGTGACAGGTCCTCTTTATGGAGATCTCATGTAATAGAAATAAGAGATGACAGGTCCTCTTTATGGAGATTTCATGTAATAGAAATAAGAGGTGACAGGTCCTCTTTATGGAGATCTCATGTAATAGAAATAAGAGGTGACAGGTCCTCTTTATGGAGAGATCTCATGTAATAGAAATAGGAGATGACAGGTCCTCTTTATGGAGAGATCTCATGTAATAGAAATAAGAGATGACAGGTCCTCTTTATGGAGATCTCATGTAATAGAAATAAGAGATGACAGGTCCTCTTTATGGAGAGATCTCATGTAATAGAAATAAGAGATGACAGGTCCTCTTTATGGAGATCTCATGTAATAGAAATAAGAGATGACAGGTCCTCTTTATGGAGATCTCATGTAATAGAAATAAGAGATGACAGGTCCTCTTTATGGAGATCTCATGTAATAGAAATAAGAGATGACAGGTCCTCTTTATGGAGATTTCATGTAATAGAAATAAGAGGTGACAGGTCCTCTTTATGGAGATCTCATGTAATAGAAATAAGAGGTGACAGGTCCTCTTTATGGAGAGATCTCATGTAATAGAAATAGGAGATGACAGGTCCTCTTTATGGAGAGATCTCATGTAATAGAAATAAGAGATGACAGGTCCTCTTTATGGAGATCTCATGTAATAGAAATAAGAGATGACAGGTCCTCTTTATGGAGAGATCTCATGTAATAGAAATAAGAGATGACAGGTCCTCTTTATGGAGAGATCTCATGTAATAGAAATAGGAGATGACAGGTCCTCTTTATGGAGATCTCATGTAATAGAAATAAGAGATGACAGGTCCTCTTTATGGAGATCTCATGTAATAGAAATAAGAGATGACAGGTCCTCTTTATGGAGACCTCATGTAATAGAAATAAGAGATGACAGGTCCTCTTTATGGAGATCTCATGTAATAGAATAAGAGATGACAGGTCCTCTTTATGGAGAGATCTTATGTAATAGAAATAAGAGATGACAGGTCCTCTTTATGGAGAGATCTCATGTAATAGAAATAAGAGATGACAGGTCCTCTTTATGGAGATCTCATGTAATAGAAATAAGAGATGACAGGTCCTCTTTATGGAGAGATCTCATGTAATAGAAATAAGAGATGACAGGTCCTCTTTATGGGGAGATCTCATGTAATATAAATAAGAGATGACAGGTCCTCTTTATGGAGATCTCATGTAATAGAAATAAGAGATGACAGGTCCTCTTTATGGAGAGATCTCATGTAATAGAAATAAGAGATGACAGGTCCTCTTTATGGAAATCTCATGTAATATAAATAAGAGATGACGGGTCCTCTTTATGGAGATCTCATGTAATAGAAATAAGAGATGACAGGTCCTCTTTATGGAGATCTCATGTAATAGAAATAAGAGATGACAGGTCCTCTTTATGGAGAGATCTCATGTAATAGAAATAAGAGATGACAGGTCCTCTTTATGGGGAGATCTCATGTAATAGAAATAAGAGGTGACAGGTCCTCTTTATGGAGATCTCATGTAATAGAAATAAGAGATGACAGGTCCTCTTTATGGAGAGATCTGATGTAATAGAAATAAGAGGTGACAGGTCCTCTTTATGGGGAGATCTCATGTAATAGAAATAAGAGGTGACAGGTCCTCTTTATGGAGATCTCATGTAATACAAATAAGAGATGACAGGTCCTCTTTATGGAGAGATCTCATGTAATAGAAATAAGAGATGACAGGTCCTCTTTATGGGGAGATCTCATGTAATAGAAATAAGAGGTGACAGGTCCTCTTTATGGAGATCTCATGTAATACAAATAAGAGATGACAGGTCCTCTTTATGGAGAGATCTCATGTAATAGAAATAAGAGATGACAGGTCCTCTTTATGGAGAGATCTCATGTAATAGAAATAAGAGGTGACAGGTCCTCTTTATGGAGATCTCATGTAATAGAAATAAGAGATGACAGGTCCTCTTTATGGAGAGATCTCATGTAATAGAAATAAGAGGTGACAGGTCCTCTTTATGGGGAGATCTCATGTAATAGAAATAAGAGATGACAGGTCCTCTTTATGGAAATCTCATGTAATAGAAATAAGAGATGACAGGTCCTCTTTATGGAGATCTCATGTAATAGAAATAAGAGATGACAGGTCCTCTTTATGGAGAGATCTCATGTAATAGAAATAGGAGATGACAGGTCCTCTTTATGGAGAGATCATGTAATAGAAATAAGAGATGACAGGTCCTCTTTATGGAGAGATCTCATGTAATAGAAATAAGAGATGACAGGTCCTCTTTATGGAGATCTCATGTAATAGAAATAAGAGATGACAGGTCCTCTTTATGGAGAGATCTCATGTAATAGAAATAAGAGATGACAGGTCCTCTTTATGGAGATCTCATGTAATAGAAATAAGAGATGACAGGTCCTCTTTATGGAGATCTCATGTAATAGAAATAGGAGATGACAGGTCCTCTTTATGGAGAGATCATGTAATAGAAATAAGAGATGACAGGTCCTCTTTATGGAGAGATCTCATGTAATAGAAATAAGAGATGACAGGTCCTCTTTATGGAGATCTCATGTAATAGAAATAAGAGATGACAGGTCCTCTTTATGGAGATCTCATGTAATATAAATAAGAGATGACAGGTCCTCTTTATGAAGATCTCATGTAATAGAAATAAGAGATGACAGGTCCTCTTTATGGAGAGATCTCATGTAATAGAAATAGGAGATGACAGGTCCTCTTTATGGAGAGATCATGTAATAGAAATAAGAGATGACAGGTCCTCTTTATGGAGATCTCATGTAATAGAAATAAGAGATGACAGGTCCTCTTTATGGAGGTCTCATGTAATAGAAATAAGAGATGACAGGTCCTCTTTATGGAGAGATCTCATGTAATAGAAATAAGAGATGACAGGTCCTCTTTATGGAGAGATCTCATGTAATAGAAATAAGAGATGACAGGTCCTCTTTATGGAGAGATCATGTAATAGAAATAAGAGATGACAGGTCCTCTTTATGGAGATCTCATGTAATAGAAATAAGAGATGACAGGTCCTCTTTATGGAGAGATCTCATGTAATAGAAATAAGAGATGACAGGTCCTCTTTATGGAGAGATCTCATGTAAGAGAAATAAGAGATAACAGGTCCTCTTTATGGAGATCTCATGTAATAGAAATAAGAGATGACAGGTCCTCTTTATGGAGATCTCATGTAATAGAAATAAGAGATGACAGGTCCTCTTTATGGAGACCTCATGTAATAGAAATAAGAGATGACAGGTCCTCTTTATGGAGATCTCATGTAATAGAAATAAGAGATGACAGGTCCTCTTTATGGAGAGATCTTATGTAATAGAAATAAGAGATGACAGGTCCTCTTTATGGAGAGATCTCATGTAATAGAAATAAGAGATGACAGGTCCTCTTTATGGAGATCTCATGTAATAGAAATAAGAGATGACAGGTCCTCTTTATGGAGATCTCATGTAATAGAAATAAGAGATGACAGGTCCTCTTTATGGAGAGATCTCATGTAAGAGAAATAAGAGATAACAGGTCCTCTTTATGGAGATCATGTAATAGAAATAAGAGATGACAGGTCCTCTTTATGGAGATCTCATGTAATAGAAATAAGAGATGACAGGTCCTCTTTATGGAGACCTCATGTAATAGAAATAAGAGATGACAGGTCCTCTTTATGGAGACCTCATGTAATAGAAATAAGAGATGACAGGTCCTCTTTATGGAGACCTCATGTAATAGAAATAAGAGATGACAGGTCCTCTTTATGGAGACCTCATGTAATAGAAATAAGAGATGACAGGTCCTCTTTATGGAGATCTCATGTAATAGAAATAAGAGATGACAGGTCCTCTTTATGGAGAGATCTTATGTAATAGAAATAAGAGATGACAGGTCCTCTTTATGGAGATCTCATGTAATAGAAATAAGAGATGACAGGTCCTCTTTATGAAGAGATCTCATGTAATAGAAATAAGAGATGACAGGTTCTCTTTATGGAAATCTCATGTAATAGAAATAAGAGATGACAGGTCCTCTTTATGGAGATCTCATGTAATAGAAATAAGAGATGACAGGTCCTCTTTATGGAGAGATCTCATGTAATAGAAATAAGAGATGACAGGTCCTCTTTATGGGGAGATCTCATGTAATATAAATAAGAGATGACAGGTCCTCTTTATGGAGATCTCATGTAATAGAAATAAGAGATGACAGGTCCTCTTTATGGAGAGATCTCATGTAATAGAAATAAGAGATGACAGGTCCTCTTTATGGAAATCTCATGTAATAGAAATAAGAGATGACAGGTCCTCTTTATGGAGATCTCATGTAATAGAAATAAGAGATGACAGGTCCTCTTTATGGAAATCTCATGTAATAGAAATAAGAGATGACAGGTCCTCTTTATGGAGATCTCATGTAATAGAAATAAGAGATGACAGGTCCTCTTTATGGAAATCTCATGTAATAGAAATAAGACATGACAGGTCCACTTTATGGAGAGATCTCATGTAATAGAAATAAGAGATGACAGGTCCTCTTTATGGAGATCATGTAATAGAAATAAGAGATGACAGGTCCTCTTTATGGAAATCTCATGTAATAGAAATAAGAGATGACAGGTCCTCTTTATGGAGAGATCTCATGTAATAGAATAAGAGATGACAGGTCCTCTTTATGGAGATCTCATGTAATAGAAATAAGAGATGACAGGTCCTCTTTATGGAGATCCCATGTAATAGAAATAAGAGATGACAGGTCCTCTTTATGGAGATCTCATGTAATAGAAATAAGAGGTGACAGGTCCTCTTTATGGAGAGATCTCATGTAATAGAAAGAAGAGGTGACAGGTCCTCTTTATGGAGAGATCTCATGTAATATAAATAAGAGATGACAGGTCCTCTTTATGGAAATCTCATGTAATAGAAATAAGAGATGACAGGTCCTCTTTATGGAAATCTCATGTAATAGAAATAAGAGGTGACAGGTCCTCTTTATGGAGAGATCTAAGGTAATAGAAATAAGAGATGACAGGTCCTCTTTATGGAGATCTCATGTAATAGAAATCAGAGATGACAGGTCCTCTTTATGGAGGTCTCATGTAATATAAATAAGAGATGACAGGTCCTCTTTATGGAGATCTCATGTAATAGAAATAAGAGGTGACAGGTCCTCTTTATGGAGATCTCATGTAATAGAAATAAGAGATGACAGGTCCTCTTTATGGAGATCTCATGTAATAGAAATAAGAGATGACAGGTCCTCTTTATGGAGAGATCTCATGTAATAGAAATAAGAGATGACAGGTCCTCTTTATGGGGAGATCTCATGTAATAGAAATAAGAGGTGACAGGTCCTCTTTATGGAGATCTCATGTAATAGAAATAAGAGATGACAGGTCCTCTTTATGGAGAGATCTGATGTAATAGAAATAAGAGGTGACAGGTCCTCTTTATGGGGAGATCTCATGTAATAGAAATAAGAGGTGACAGGTCCTCTTTATGGAGATCTCATGTAATACAAATAAGAGATGACAGGTCCTCTTTATGGAGAGATCTCATGTAATAGAAATAAGAGATGACAGGTCCTCTTTATGGAGATCTCATGTAATAGAAATAAGAGGTGACAGGTCCTCTTTATGGAAATCTCATGTAATAGAAATAAGAGATGACAGGTCCTCTTTATGGAGAGATCTCATGTAATAGAAATAAGAGATGACAGGTCCTCTTTATGGGGAGATCTCATGTAATAGAAATAAGAGGTGACAGGTCCTCTTTATGGAGATCTCATGTAATAGAAATAAGAGATGACAGGTCCTCTTTATGGGGAGATCTCATGTAATATAAATAAGAGGTGACAGGTCCTCTTTATGGAGATCTCATGTAATAGAAATAAGAGATGACAGGTCCTCTTTATGGAAATCTCATGTAATAGAAATAAGAGATGACAGGTCCTCTTTATGGAGAGATCTCATGTAATATAAATAAGAGATGACAGGTCCTCTTTATGGGGAGATCTCATGTAATAGAAATAAGAGATGACAGGTTCTCTTTATGGAAATCTCATGTAATAGAAATAAGAGATGACAGGTCCTCTTTATGGAGACCTCATGTAATAGAAATAAGAGATGACAGGTCCTCTTTATGGAGACCTCATGTAATAGAAATAAGAGATGACAGGTCCTCTTTATGGAGATCATGTAATAGAAATAAGAGATGACAGGTCCTCTTTATGGAGATCTCATGTAATAGAAATAAGAGATGACAGGTCCTCTTTATGGAGATCTCATGTAATAGAAATAAGAGATGACAGGTCCTCTTTATGGAGATCTCATGTAATAGAAATAAGAGATGACAGGTCCTCTTTATGAAGATCTCATGTAATAGAAATAAGAGATGACAGGTCCTCTTTATGGAGAGATCTCATGTAATAGAAATAGGAGATGACAGGTCCTCTTTATGGAGAGATCATGTAATAGAAATAAGAGATGACAGGTCCTCTTTATGGAGAGATCTCATGTAATAGAAATAATAGATGACAGGTCCTCTTTATGGAGATCTCATGTAATAGAAATAAGAGATGACAGGTCCTCTTTATGGAGATCTCATGTAATAGAAATAAGAGATGACAGGTCCTCTTTATGGAGATCTCATGTAATAGAAATAAGAGATGACAGGTCCTCTTTATGGAGAGATCTCATGTAATAGAAATAAGAGATGACAGGTCCTCTTTATGGAGACCTCATGTAATAGAAATAAGAGATGACAGGTCCTCTTTATGGAGATCATGTAATAGAAATAAGAGATGACAGGTCCTCTTTATGGAGATCTCATGTAATAGAAATAAGAGATGACAGGTCCTCTTTATGGAGATCTCATGTAATAGAAATAAGAGATGACAGGTCCTCTTTATGGGGAGATCTCATGTAATATAAATAAGAGATGACAGGTCCTCTTTATGGGGAGATCTCATGTAATAGAAATAAGAGATGACAGGTTCTCTTTATGGAAATCTCATGTAATAGAAATAAGAGATGACAGGTCCTCTTTATGGAGATCTCATGTAATAGAAATAAGAGATGACAGGTCCTCTTTATGGAGACCTCATGTAATAGAAATAAGAGATGACAGGTCCTCTTTATGGAGACCTCATGTAATAGAAATAAGAGATGACAGGTCCTCTTTATGGAGATCATGTAATAGAAATAAGAGATGACAGGTCCTCTTTATGGAGATCATGTAATAGAAATAAGAGATGACAGGTCCTCTTTATGGAGATCTCATGTAATAGAAATAAGAGATGACAGGTCCTCTTTATGGAGACCTCATGTAATAGAAATAAGAGATGACAGGTCCTCTTTATGGAGACCTCATGTAATAGAAATAAGAGATGACAGGTCCTCTTTATGGAGATCATGTAATAGAAATAAGAGATGACAGGTCCTCTTTATGGAGATCTCATGTAATAGAAATAAGAGATGACAGGTCCTCTTTATGGAGATCATGTAATAGAAATAAGAGATGACAGGTCCTCTTTATGGAGATCTCATGTAATAGAAATAAGAGATGACAGGTCCTCTTTATGGAGAGATCTCATGTAATAGAAATAAGAGATGACAGGTCCTCTTTATGGAGATCTCATGTAATAGAAATAAGAGATGACAGGTCCTCTTTATGGGGATCTCATGTAATAGAAATAAGAGATGACAGGTCCTCTTTATGGAGATCTCATGTAATATAAATAAGAGATGACAGGTCCTCTTTATGGAGATCTCATGTAATAGAAAGAAGAGATGACAGGTCCTCTTTATGAAGAGATCTCATGTAATAGAAATAAGAGATGACAGGTCCTCTTTATGGAGATCTCATGTAATAGAAATAAGAGATGACAGGTCCTCTTTATGGGGAGATCTCATGTGATAGAAATAAGAGATGACAGGTCCTCTTTATGGAGATCTCATGTAATAGAAATAAGAGATGACAGGTCCTCTTTATGGAGATCTCATGTAATAGAATTAAGAGATGACAGGTCCTCTTTATGGAGAGATCTCATGTAATAGAAATAAGAGATGACAGGTCCTCTTTATGGAGATCTCATGTAATAGAAATAAGAGATGACAGGTCCTCTTTATGGAGATCATGTAATAGAAATAAGAGATGACAGGTCCTCTTTATGGAGATCTCATGTAATAGAAATAAGAGATGACAGGTCCTCTTTATGGAGATCTCATGTAATAGAAATAAGAGATGACAGGTCCTCTTTATGGAGATCTCATGTAATAGAAATAAGAGATGACAGGTTCTCTTTATGGAGAGATCTCATGTAATATAAATAAGAGATGACAGGTCCTCTTTATGAAGATCTCATGTAATAGAAATAAGAGATGACAGGTCCTATTTATGGAGATCTCATGTAATAGAAATAAGAGATGACAGGTCCTCTTTATGGAGAGATCTCATGTAATAGAAATAAGAGATGACAGGTCCTCTTTATGGAGATCTCATGTAATAGAAATAAGAGATGACAGGTCCTCTTTATGGGGAGATCTCATGTAATAGAAATAAGAGATGACAGGTCCTCTTTATGGAGATCTCATGTAATAGAAATGAGAGATGACAGGTCCTCTTTATGGAGAGATCTCATGTAATAGAAATAAGAGATGACAGGTCCTCTTTATGGGGAGATCTCATGTAATAGAAATAAGAGATGACAGGTCCTCTTTATGGAGATCTCATGTAATATAAATAAGAGATGACAGGTCCTCTTTATGGAGAGATCTCATGTAATAGAAATAAGAGATGACGGGTCCTCTTTATGGAGATCTCATGTAATAGAAATAAGAGATGACAGGTCCTCTTTATGGAAATCTCATGTAATAGAAATAAGAGGTGACAGGTCCTCTTTATGGAGATCTCATGTAATAGAAATAAGAGATGACAGGTCCTCTTTATGGGGATCTCATGTAATAGAAATAAGAGATGACAGGTCCTATTTATGGAGATCTCATGTAATAGAAATAAGAGATGACAGGTCCTCTTTATGGAAATCTCATGTAATAGAAATAAGAGGTGACAGGTCCTCTTTATGGAGAGATCTCATGTAATAGAAATAAGAGATGACGGGTCCTCTTTATGGAGATCTCATGTAATAGAAATAAGAGATGACAGATCCTCTTTATGGAGATCTCATGTAATAGAAATAAGAGATGACAGGTCCTCTTTATGGAGAGATCTCATGTAATAGAAATAAGAGATGACAGGTTCTCTTTAAGAAGATCTCATGTAATAGAAATAAGAGATGACAGGTCCTCTTTATGGAGAGATCTCATGTAATAGAATAAGAGATGACAGGTCCTCTTTATGGAGATCTCATGTAATAGAAATAAGAGATGACAGGTCCTCTTTATGGAGATCTCATGTAATAGAAATAAGAGATGACAGGTCCTCTTTATGGAGAGATCTCATGTAATAGAAATAAGAGATGACAGGTCCTCTTTATGGAGATCTCATGTAATAGAAATAAGAGATGACAGGTCCTCTTTATGGAGATCTCATGTAATAGAAATAAGAGATGACAGGTCCTCTTTATGGAGATCTCATGTAATAGAAATAAGAGATGACAGGTCCTCTTTATGGAGATCATGTAATAGAAATAAGAGATGACAGGTCCTCTTTATGGGGATCTCATGTAATAGAAATAAGAGATGACAGGTCCTCTTTATGGAGAGATCTCATGTAATAGAATAAGAGATGACAGGTCCTCCTTATGGAGATCTCATGTAATAGAAATAAGAGATGGCAGGTCCTCTTTATGGAGATCTCATGTAATAGAAATAAGAGGTGACAGGTCCTCTTTATGGAGGTCTCATGTAATATAAATAAGAGATGACAGGTCCTCTTTATGGAAATCTCATGTAATAGAAATAAGAGATGACGGGTCCTCTTTATGGAGAGATCTCATGTAATAGAAATAAGAGATGACGGGTCCTCTTGATGGGGAGATCTCATGTAATAGAAATAAGAGATGACAGGTCCTCTTTATGGAGAGATCTCATGTAATAGAATAAGAGATGACAGGTCCTCCTTATGGAGATCTCATGTAATAGAAATAAGAGATGGCAGGTCCTCTTTATGGAGATCTCATGTAATAGAAATAAGAGGTGACAGGTCCTCTTTATGGAAATCTCATGTAATAGAAATAAGAGATGACGGGTCCTCTTTATGGAGAGATCTCATGTAATAGAAATAAGAGATGACGGGTCCTCTTGATGGGGAGATCTCATGTAATAGAAATAAGAGATGACAGGTCCTCTTTATGGAGATCTCATGTAATAGAAATAAGAGATGACAGGTCCTCTTTATGGAGATCTCATGTAATAGAAATAAGAGATGACAGGTCCTCTTTATGGAGGTCTCATGTAATATAAATAAGAGATGACAGGTCCTCTTTATGGAGAGATCTCATGTAATAGAAATAAGAGATGACAGGTCCTCTTTATGGAAATCTCATGTAATAGAAATAAGAGATGACGGGTCCTCTTTATGGAGATCTCATGTAATAGAAATAAGAGATGACAGGTCCTCTTTATGGAGATCTCATGTAATAGAAATAAGAGATGACAGGTCCTCTTTATGGAGGTCTCATGTAATATAAATAAGAGATGACAGGTCCTCTTTATGGAGATCTCATGTAATAGAAATAAGAGGTGACAGGTCCTCTTTATTGAGATCTCATGTAATAGAAATAAGAGATGATGGGTCCTCTTTATGGAGAGATCTCATGTAATAGAAATAAGAGATGACAGGTCCTCTTTATGGAGATCTCATGTAATAGAAATAAGAGATGACAGGTCCTCTTTATGAAGAGATCTCATGTAATAGAAATAAGAGATGACAGGTCCTCTTTATGGAGATCTCATGTAATAGAATTAAGAGATGACAGGTCCTCTTGATGGGGAGATCTCATGTAATAGAAATAAGAGGTGACAGGTCCTCTTTATGAAGAGATCTCATGTAATAGAAATAAGAGATGACAGGTCCTCTTTATGGAGATCTCATGTAATAGAAATAAGAGATGACAGGTCCTCTTTATGAAGAGATCTCATGTAATAGAAATAAGAGATGACAGGTCCTCTTTATGGAGATCTCATGTAATAGAATTAAGAGATGACAGGTCCTCTTGATGGGGAGATCTCATGTAATAGAAATAAGAGATGACAGGTCCTCTTTATGGAGATCTCATGTAATAGAAATAAGAGATGACAGGTCCTCTTTATGGAGATCTCATGTAATAGAAATAAGAGATGACAGGTCCTCTTTATGGAGGTCTCATGTAATATAAATAAGAGATGACAGGTCCTCTTTATGGAGAGATCTCATGTAATAGAAATAAGAGATGACAGGTCCTCTTTATGGAAATCTCATGTAATAGAAATAAGAGATGACGGGTCCTCTTTATGGAGATCTCATGTAATAGAAATAAGAGATGACAGGTCCTCTTTATGGAGATCTCATGTAATAGAAATAAGAGATGACAGGTCCTCTTTATGGAGGTCTCATGTAATATAAATAAGAGATGACAGGTCCTCTTTATGGAGATCTCATGTAATAGAAATAAGAGGTGACAGGTCCTCTTTATTGAGATCTCATGTAATAGAAATAAGAGATGATGGGTCCTCTTTATGGAGAGATCTCATGTAATAGAAATAAGAGATGACAGGTCCTCTTTATGGAGATCTCATGTAATATAAATAAGAGATGACAGGTCCTCTTTATGGAGATCTCATGTAATAGAAATAAGAGATGACAGGTCCTCTTTATGGGGAGATCTCATGTAATATAAATAAGAGATGACAGGTCCTCTTTATGAAGATCTCATGTAATAGAAATAAGAGATGACAGGTCCTCTTTATGGAGAGATCTCATGTAATAGAAATAGGAGATGACAGGTCCTCTTTATGGAGAGATCATGTAATAGAAATAAGAGATGACAGGTCCTCTTTATGGAGAGATCTCATGTAATAGAAATAAGAGATGACAGGTCCTCTTTATGGAGATCTCATGTAATAGAAATAAGAGATGACAGGTCCTCTTTATGGAGAGATCTCATGTAATAGAAATAGGAGATGACAGGTCCTCTTTATGGAGAGATCATGTAATAGAAATAAGAGATGACAGGTCCTCTTTATGGAGAGATCTCATGTAATAGAAATAAGAGATGACAGGTCCTCTTTATGGAGATCTCATGTAATAGAAATAAGAGATGACAGGTCCTCTTTATGGAGATCTCATGTAATAGAAATAAGAGATGACAGGTCCTCTTTATGGAGACCTCATGTAATAGAAATAAGAGATGACAGGTCCTCTTTATGGAGACCTCATGTAATAGAAATAAGAGATGACAGGTCCTCTTTATGGAGATCATGTAATATAAATAAGAGATGACAGGTCCTCTTTATGGAAATCTCATGTAATAGAAATAAGAGATGACAGGTCCTCTTTATGGAAATCTCATGTAATAGAAATAAGAGGTGACAGGTCCTCTTTATGGAGAGATCTAAGGTAATAGAAATAAGAGATGACAGGTCCTCTTTATGGAGATCTCATGTAATAGAAATCAGAGATGACAGGTCCTCTTTATGGAGGTCTCATGTAATATAAATAAGAGATGACAGGTCCTCTTTATGGAGATCTCATGTAATAGAAATAAGAGGTGACAGGTCCTCTTTATGGAGATCTCATGTAATAGAAATAAGAGATGACAGGTCCTCTTTATGGAGATCTCATGTAATAGAAATAAGAGATGACAGGTCCTCTTTATGGAGAGATCTCATGTAATAGAAATAAGAGATGACAGGTCCTCTTTATGGGGAGATCTCATGTAATAGAAATAAGAGGTGACAGGTCCTCTTTATGGAGATCTCATGTAATAGAAATAAGAGATGACAGGTCCTCTTTATGGAGAGATCTGATGTAATAGAAATAAGAGGTGACAGGTCCTCTTTATGGGGAGATCTCATGTAATAGAAATAAGAGGTGACAGGTCCTCTTTATGGAGATCTCATGTAATACAAATAAGAGATGACAGGTCCTCTTTATGGAGAGATCTCATGTAATAGAAATAAGAGATGACAGGTCCTCTTTATGGAGATCTCATGTAATAGAAATAAGAGGTGACAGGTCCTCTTTATGGAAATCTCATGTAATAGAAATAAGAGATGACAGGTCCGCTTTATGGAGAGATCTCATGTAATAGAAATAAGAGATGACAGGTCCTCTTTATGGGGAGATCTCATGTAATAGAAATAAGAGGTGACAGGTCCTCTTTATGGAGATCTCATGTAATAGAAATAAGAGATGACAGGTCCTCTTTATGGGGAGATCTCATGTAATATAAATAAGAGGTGACAGGTCCTCTTTATGGAGATCTCATGTAATAGAAATAAGAGATGACAGGTCCTCTTTATGGAAATCTCATGTAATAGAAATAAGAGATGACAGGTCCTCTTTATGGAGAGATCTCATGTAATATAAATAAGAGATGACAGGTCCTCTTTATGGGGAGATCTCATGTAATAGAAATAAGAGATGACAGGTTCTCTTTATGGAAATCTCATGTAATAGAAATAAGAGATGACAGGTCCTCTTTATGGAGACCTCATGTAATAGAAATAAGAGATGACAGGTCCTCTTTATGGAGACCTCATGTAATAGAAATAAGAGATGACAGGTCCTCTTTATGGAGATCATGTAATAGAAATAAGAGATGACAGGTCCTCTTTATGGAGATCTCATGTAATAGAAATAAGAGATGACAGGTCCTCTTTATGGAGATCTCATGTAATAGAAATAAGAGATGACAGGTCCTCTTTATGGAGATCTCATGTAATAGAAATAAGAGATGACAGGTCCTCTTTATGAAGATCTCATGTAATAGAAATAAGAGATGACAGGTCCTCTTTATGGAGAGATCTCATGTAATAGAAATAGGAGATGACAGGTCCTCTTTATGGAGAGATCATGTAATAGAAATAAGAGATGACAGGTCCTCTTTATGGAGAGATCTCATGTAATAGAAATAATAGATGACAGGTCCTCTTTATGGAGATCTCATGTAATAGAAATAAGAGATGACAGGTCCTCTTTATGGAGATCATGTAATAGAAATAAGAGATGACAGGTCCTCTTTATGGAGATCTCATGTAATAGAAATAAGAGATGACAGGTCCTCTTTATGGAGATCTCATGTAATAGAAATAAGAGATGACAGGTCCTCTTTATGGGGAGATCTCATGTAATATAAATAAGAGATGACAGGTCCTCTTTATGGGGAGATCTCATGTAATAGAAATAAGAGATGACAGGTTCTCTTTATGGAAATCTCATGTAATAGAAATAAGAGATGACAGGTCCTCTTTATGGAGATCTCATGTAATAGAAATAAGAGATGACAGGTCCTCTTTATGGAGACCTCATGTAATAGAAATAAGAGATGACAGGTCCTCTTTATGGAGACCTCATGTAATAGAAATAAGAGATGACAGGTCCTCTTTATGGAGATCATGTAATAGAAATAAGAGATGACAGGTCCTCTTTATGGAGATCATGTAATAGAAATAAGAGATGACAGGTCCTCTTTATGGAGATCTCATGTAATAGAAATAAGAGATGACAGGTCCTCTTTATGGAGACCTCATGTAATAGAAATAAGAGATGACAGGTCCTCTTTATGGAGACCTCATGTAATAGAAATAAGAGATGACAGGTCCTCTTTATGGAGATCATGTAATAGAAATAAGAGATGACAGGTCCTCTTTATGGAGATCTCATGTAATAGAAATAAGAGATGACAGGTCCTCTTTATGGAGATCATGTAATAGAAATAAGAGATGACAGGTCCTCTTTATGGAGAGATCTCATGTAATAGAAATAAGAGATGACAGGTCCTCTTTATGGAGATCTCATGTAATAGAAATAAGAGATGACAGGTCCTCTTTATGGAGAGATCTCATGTAATAGAAATAAGAGATGACAGGTCCTCTTTATGGAGATCTCATGTAATAGAAATAAGAGATGACAGGTCCTCTTTATGGGGATCTCATGTAATAGAAATAAGAGATGACAGGTCCTCTTTATGGAGATCTCATGTAATATAAATAAGAGATGACAGGTCCTCTTTATGGAGATCTCATGTAATAGAAAGAAGAGATGACAGGTCCTCTTTATGAAGAGATCTCATGTAATAGAAATAAGAGATGACAGGTCCTCTTTATGGAGATCTCATGTAATAGAAATAAGAGATGACAGGTCCTCTTTATGGGGAGATCTCATGTGATAGAAATAAGAGATGACAGGTCCTCTTTATGGAGATCTCATGTAATAGAAATAAGAGATGACAGGTCCTCTTTATGGAGATCTCATGTAATAGAATTAAGAGATGACAGGTCCTCTTTATGGAGAGATCTCATGTAATAGAAATAAGAGATGACAGGTCCTCTTTATGGAGATCTCATGTAATAGAAATAAGAGATGACAGGTCCTCTTTATGGAGATCATGTAATAGAAATAAGAGATGACAGGTCCTCTTTATGGAGATCTCATGTAATAGAAATAAGAGATGACAGGTCCTCTTTATGGAGATCTCATGTAATAGAAATAAGAGATGACAGGTCCTCTTTATGGAGATCTCATGTAATAGAAATAAGAGATGACAGGTTCTCTTTATGGAGAGATCTCATGTAATATAAATAAGAGATGACAGGTCCTCTTTATGAAGATCTCATGTAATAGAAATAAGAGATGACAGGTCCTATTTATGGAGATCTCATGTAATAGAAATAAGAGATGACAGGTCCTCTTTATGGAGAGATCTCATGTAATAGAAATAAGAGATGACAGGTCCTCTTTATGGAGATCTCATGTAATAGAAATAAGAGATGACAGGTCCTCTTTATGGGGAGATCTCATGTAATAGAAATAAGAGATGACAGGTCCTCTTTATGGAGATCTCATGTAATAGAAATAAGAGATGACAGGTCCTCTTTATGGAAATCTCATGTAATAGAAATAAGAGGTGACAGGTCCTCTTTATGGAGATCTCATGTAATAGAAATAAGAGATGACAGGTCCTCTTTATGGGGATCTCATGTAATAGAAATAAGAGATGACAGGTCCTATTTATGGAGATCTCATGTAATAGAAATAAGAGATGACAGGTCCTCTTTATGGAAATCTCATGTAATAGAAATAAGAGGTGACAGGTCCTCTTTATGGAGAGATCTCATGTAATAGAAATAAGAGATGACAGGTCCTCTTTATGGAGACCTCATGTAATAGAAATAAGAGATGACAGGTCCTCTTTATGGAGATCATGTAATAGAAATAAGAGATGACAGGTCCTCTTTATGGAGATCTCATGTAATAGAAATAAGAGATGACAGGTCCTCTTTATGGAGATCTCATGTAATAGAAATAAGAGATGACAGGTCCTCTTTATGGGGAGATCTCATGTAATATAAATAAGAGATGACAGGTCCTCTTTATGGGGAGATCTCATGTAATAGAAATAAGAGATGACAGGTTCTCTTTATGGAAATCTCATGTAATAGAAATAAGAGATGACAGGTCCTCTTTATGGAGATCTCATGTAATAGAAATAAGAGATGACAGGTCCTCTTTATGGAGACCTCATGTAATAGAAATAAGAGATGACAGGTCCTCTTTATGGAGACCTCATGTAATAGAAATAAGAGATGACAGGTCCTCTTTATGGAGATCATGTAATAGAAATAAGAGATGACAGGTCCTCTTTATGGAGATCATGTAATAGAAATAAGAGATGACAGGTCCTCTTTATGGAGATCTCATGTAATAGAAATAAGAGATGACAGGTCCTCTTTATGGAGACCTCATGTAATAGAAATAAGAGATGACAGGTCCTCTTTATGGAGACCTCATGTAATAGAAATAAGAGATGACAGGTCCTCTTTATGGAGATCATGTAATAGAAATAAGAGATGACAGGTCCTCTTTATGGAGATCTCATGTAATAGAAATAAGAGATGACAGGTCCTCTTTATGGAGATCATGTAATAGAAATAAGAGATGACAGGTCCTCTTTATGGAGATCTCATGTAATAGAAATAAGAGATGACAGGTCCTCTTTATGGAGAGATCTCATGTAATAGAAATAAGAGATGACAGGTCCTCTTTATGGAGATCTCATGTAATAGAAATAAGAGATGACAGGTCCTCTTTATGGGGATCTCATGTAATAGAAATAAGAGATGACAGGTCCTCTTTATGGAGATCTCATGTAATATAAATAAGAGATGACAGGTCCTCTTTATGGAGATCTCATGTAATAGAAAGAAGAGATGACAGGTCCTCTTTATGAAGAGATCTCATGTAATAGAAATAAGAGATGACAGGTCCTCTTTATGGAGATCTCATGTAATAGAAATAAGAGATGACAGGTCCTCTTTATGGGGAGATCTCATGTGATAGAAATAAGAGATGACAGGTCCTCTTTATGGAGATCTCATGTAATAGAAATAAGAGATGACAGGTCCTCTTTATGGAGATCTCATGTAATAGAATTAAGAGATGACAGGTCCTCTTTATGGAGAGATCTCATGTAATAGAAATAAGAGATGACAGGTCCTCTTTATGGAGATCTCATGTAATAGAAATAAGAGATGACAGGTCCTCTTTATGGAGATCATGTAATAGAAATAAGAGATGACAGGTCCTCTTTATGGAGATCTCATGTAATAGAAATAAGAGATGACAGGTCCTCTTTATGGAGATCTCATGTAATAGAAATAAGAGATGACAGGTCCTCTTTATGAAGAGATCTCATGTAATATAAATAAGAGATGACAGGTCCTCTTTATGAAGATCTCATGTAATAGAAATAAGAGATGACAGGTCCTCTTTATGGAGATCTCATGTAATAGAAATAAGAGATGACAGGTCCTCTTTATGGAGAGATCTCATGTAAGAGAAATAAGAGATAACAGGTCCTCTTTATGGAGATCATGTAATAGAAATAAGAGATGACAGGTCCTCTTTATGGAGATCTCATGTAATAGAAATAAGAGATGACAGGTCCTCTTTATGGAGACCTCATGTAATAGAAATAAGAGATGACAGGTCCTCTTTATGGAGACCTCATGTAATAGAAATAAGAGATGACAGGTCCTCTTTATGGAGACCTCATGTAATAGAAATAAGAGATGACAGGTCCTCTTTATGGAGACCTCATGTAATAGAAATAAGAGATGACAGGTCCTCTTTATGGAGATCTCATGTAATAGAAATAAGAGATGACAGGTCCTCTTTATGGAGAGATCTTATGTAATAGAAATAAGAGATGACAGGTCCTCTTTATGGAGAGATCTCATGTAATAGAAATAAGAGATGACAGGTCCTCTTTATGGAGATCTCATGTAATAGAAATAAGAGATGACAGGTCCTCTTTATGAAGAGATCTCATGTAATAGAAATAAGAGATGACAGGTTCTCTTTATGGAAATCTCATGTAATAGAAATAAGAGATGACAGGTCCTCTTTATGGAGATCTCATGTAATAGAAATAAGAGATGACAGGTCCTCTTTATGGAGAGATCTCATGTAATAGAAATAAGAGATGACAGGTCCTCTTTATGGGGAGATCTCATGTAATATAAATAAGAGATGACAGGTCCTCTTTATGGAGATCTCATGTAATAGAAATAAGAGATGACAGGTCCTCTTTATGGAGAGATCTCATGTAATAGAAATAAGAGATGACAGGTCCTCTTTATGGAAATCTCATGTAATAGAAATAAGAGATGACAGGTCCTCTTTATGGAGATCTCATGTAATAGAAATAAGAGATGACAGGTCCTCTTTATGGAAATCTCATGTAATAGAAATAAGAGATGACAGGTCCTCTTTATGGAGATCTCATGTAATAGAAATAAGAGATGACAGGTCCTCTTTATGGAAATCTCATGTAATAGAAATAAGACATGACAGGTCCACTTTATGGAGAGATCTCATGTAATAGAAATAAGAGATGACAGGTCCTCTTTATGGAGATCATGTAATAGAAATAAGAGATGACAGGTCCTCTTTATGGAAATCTCATGTAATAGAAATAAGAGATGACAGGTCCTCTTTATGGAGAGATCTCATGTAATAGAATAAGAGATGACAGGTCCTCTTTATGGAGATCTCATGTAATAGAAATAAGAGATGACAGGTCCTCTTTATGGAGATCCCATGTAATAGAAATAAGAGATGACAGGTCCTCTTTATGGAGATCTCATGTAATAGAAATAAGAGGTGACAGGTCCTCTTTATGGAGAGATCTCATGTAATAGAAAGAAGAGGTGACAGGTCCTCTTTATGGAGAGATCTCATGTAATATAAATAAGAGATGACAGGTCCTCTTTATGGAAATCTCATGTAATAGAAATAAGAGATGACAGGTCCTCTTTATGGAAATCTCATGTAATAGAAATAAGAGGTGACAGGTCCTCTTTATGGAGAGATCTAAGGTAATAGAAATAAGAGATGACAGGTCCTCTTTATGGAGATCTCATGTAATAGAAATCAGAGATGACAGGTCCTCTTTATGGAGGTCTCATGTAATATAAATAAGAGATGACAGGTCCTCTTTATGGAGATCTCATGTAATAGAAATAAGAGGTGACAGGTCCTCTTTATGGAGATCTCATGTAATAGAAATAAGAGATGACAGGTCCTCTTTATGGAGATCTCATGTAATAGAAATAAGAGATGACAGGTCCTCTTTATGGAGAGATCTCATGTAATAGAAATAAGAGATGACAGGTCCTCTTTATGGGGAGATCTCATGTAATAGAAATAAGAGGTGACAGGTCCTCTTTATGGAGATCTCATGTAATAGAAATAAGAGATGACAGGTCCTCTTTATGGAGAGATCTGATGTAATAGAAATAAGAGGTGACAGGTCCTCTTTATGGGGAGATCTCATGTAATAGAAATAAGAGGTGACAGGTCCTCTTTATGGAGATCTCATGTAATACAAATAAGAGATGACAGGTCCTCTTTATGGAGAGATCTCATGTAATAGAAATAAGAGATGACAGGTCCTCTTTATGGAGATCTCATGTAATAGAAATAAGAGGTGACAGGTCCTCTTTATGGAGACATCTCATGTAATAGAAATAAGAGATGACAGGTCCTCTTTATGGAGATCATGTAATAGAAATAAGAGATGACAGGTCCTCTTTATGGAGATCTCATGTAATAGAAATAAGAGATGACAGGTCCTCTTGATGGGGAGATCTCATGTAATAGAAATAAGAGATGACAGGTCCTCTTTATGGAGATCTCATGTAATAGAAATAAGAGATGACAGGTTCTCTTTATGGAAATCTCATGTAATAGAAATAAGAGATGACAGGTCCTCTTTATGGAGACCTCATGTAATAGAAATAAGAGATGACAGGTCCTCTTTATGGAGACCTCATGTAATAGAAATAAGAGATGACAGGTCCTCTTTATGGAGATCATGTAATAGAAATAAGAGATGACAGGTCCTCTTTATGGAGATCTCATGTAATAGAAATAAGAGATGACAGGTCCTCTTTATGGAGATCTCATGTAATAGAAATAAGAGATGACAGGTCCTCTTTATGGAGATCTCATGTAATAGAAATAAGAGATGACAGGTCCTCTTTATGAAGATCTCATGTAATAGAAATAAGAGATGACAGGTCCTCTTTATGGAGAGATCTCATGTAATAGAAATAGGAGATGACAGGTCCTCTTTATGGAGAGATCATGTAATAGAAATAAGAGATGACAGGTCCTCTTTATGGAGAGATCTCATGTAATAGAAATAATAGATGACAGGTCCTCTTTATGGAGATCTCATGTAATAGAAATAAGAGATGACAGGTCCTCTTTATGGAGATCTCATGTAATAGAAATAAGAGATGACAGGTCCTCTTTATGGAGATCTCATGTAATAGAAATAAGAGATGACAGGTCCTCTTTATGGAGAGATCTCATGTAATAGAAATAAGAGATGACAGGTCCTCTTTATGGAGACCTCATGTAATAGAAATAAGAGATGACAGGTCCTCTTTATGGAGATCATGTAATAGAAATAAGAGATGACAGGTCCTCTTTATGGAGATCTCATGTAATAGAAATAAGAGATGACAGGTCCTCTTTATGGAGATCTCATGTAATAGAAATAAGAGATGACAGGTCCTCTTTATGGGGAGATCTCATGTAATATAAATAAGAGATGACAGGTCCTCTTTATGGGGAGATCTCATGTAATAGAAATAAGAGATGACAGGTTCTCTTTATGGAAATCTCATGTAATAGAAATAAGAGATGACAGGTCCTCTTTATGGAGATCTCATGTAATAGAAATAAGAGATGACAGGTCCTCTTTATGGAGACCTCATGTAATAGAAATAAGAGATGACAGGTCCTCTTTATGGAGACCTCATGTAATAGAAATAAGAGATGACAGGTCCTCTTTATGGAGATCATGTAATAGAAATAAGAGATGACAGGTCCTCTTTATGGAGATCATGTAATAGAAATAAGAGATGACAGGTCCTCTTTATGGAGATCTCATGTAATAGAAATAAGAGATGACAGGTCCTCTTTATGGAGACCTCATGTAATAGAAATAAGAGATGACAGGTCCTCTTTATGGAGACCTCATGTAATAGAAATAAGAGATGACAGGTCCTCTTTATGGAGATCATGTAATAGAAATAAGAGATGACAGGTCCTCTTTATGGAGATCTCATGTAATAGAAATAAGAGATGACAGGTCCTCTTTATGGAGATCATGTAATAGAAATAAGAGATGACAGGTCCTCTTTATGGAGATCTCATGTAATAGAAATAAGAGATGACAGGTCCTCTTTATGGAGAGATCTCATGTAATAGAAATAAGAGATGACAGGTCCTCTTTATGGAGATCTCATGTAATAGAAATAAGAGATGACAGGTCCTCTTTATGGGGATCTCATGTAATAGAAATAAGAGATGACAGGTCCTCTTTATGGAGATCTCATGTAATATAAATAAGAGATGACAGGTCCTCTTTATGGAGATCTCATGTAATAGAAAGAAGAGATGACAGGTCCTCTTTATGAAGAGATCTCATGTAATAGAAATAAGAGATGACAGGTCCTCTTTATGGAGATCTCATGTAATAGAAATAAGAGATGACAGGTCCTCTTTATGGGGAGATCTCATGTGATAGAAATAAGAGATGACAGGTCCTCTTTATGGAGATCTCATGTAATAGAAATAAGAGATGACAGGTCCTCTTTATGGAGATCTCATGTAATAGAATTAAGAGATGACAGGTCCTCTTTATGGAGAGATCTCATGTAATAGAAATAAGAGATGACAGGTCCTCTTTATGGAGATCTCATGTAATAGAAATAAGAGATGACAGGTCCTCTTTATGGAGATCATGTAATAGAAATAAGAGATGACAGGTCCTCTTTATGGAGATCTCATGTAATAGAAATAAGAGATGACAGGTCCTCTTTATGGAGATCTCATGTAATAGAAATAAGAGATGACAGGTCCTCTTTATGGAGATCTCATGTAATAGAAATAAGAGATGACAGGTTCTCTTTATGGAGAGATCTCATGTAATATAAATAAGAGATGACAGGTCCTCTTTATGAAGATCTCATGTAATAGAAATAAGAGATGACAGGTCCTATTTATGGAGATCTCATGTAATAGAAATAAGAGATGACAGGTCCTCTTTATGGAGAGATCTCATGTAATAGAAATAAGAGATGACAGGTCCTCTTTATGGAGATCTCATGTAATAGAAATAAGAGATGACAGGTCCTCTTTATGGGGAGATCTCATGTAATAGAAATAAGAGATGACAGGTCCTCTTTATGGAGATCTCATGTAATAGAAATAAGAGATGACAGGTCCTCTTTATGGAAATCTCATGTAATAGAAATAAGAGGTGACAGGTCCTCTTTATGGAGATCTCATGTAATAGAAATAAGAGATGACAGGTCCTCTTTATGGGGATCTCATGTAATAGAAATAAGAGATGACAGGTCCTATTTATGGAGATCTCATGTAATAGAAATAAGAGATGACAGGTCCTCTTTATGGAAATCTCATGTAATAGAAATAAGAGGTGACAGGTCCTCTTTATGGAGAGATCTCATGTAATAGAAATAAGAGATGACGGGTCCTCTTTATGGAGATCTCATGTAATAGAAATAAGAGATGACAGATCCTCTTTATGGAGATCTCATGTAATAGAAATAAGAGATGACAGGTCCTCTTTATGGAGAGATCTCATGTAATAGAAATAAGAGATGACAGGTTCTCTTTAAGAAGATCTCATGTAATAGAAATAAGAGATGACAGGTCCTCTTTATGGAGAGATCTCATGTAATAGAATAAGAGATGACAGGTCCTCTTTATGGAGATCTCATGTAATAGAAATAAGAGATGACAGGTCCTCTTTATGGAGATCTCATGTAATAGAAATAAGAGATGACAGGTCCTCTTTATGGAGAGATCTCATGTAATAGAAATAAGAGATGACAGGTCCTCTTTATGGAGATCTCATGTAATAGAAATAAGAGATGACAGGTCCTCTTTATGGAGATCTCATGTAATAGAAATAAGAGATGACAGGTCCTCTTTATGGAGATCTCATGTAATAGAAATAAGAGATGACAGGTCCTCTTTATGGAGATCATGTAATAGAAATAAGAGATGACAGGTCCTCTTTATGGGGATCTCATGTAATAGAAATAAGAGATGACAGGTCCTCTTTATGGAGAGATCTCATGTAATAGAATAAGAGATGACAGGTCCTCCTTATGGAGATCTCATGTAATAGAAATAAGAGATGGCAGGTCCTCTTTATGGAGATCTCATGTAATAGAAATAAGAGGTGACAGGTCCTCTTTATGGAGGTCTCATGTAATATAAATAAGAGATGACAGGTCCTCTTTATGGAAATCTCATGTAATAGAAATAAGAGATGACGGGTCCTCTTTATGGAGAGATCTCATGTAATAGAAATAAGAGATGACGGGTCCTCTTGATGGGGAGATCTCATGTAATAGAAATAAGAGATGACAGGTCCTCTTTATGGAGAGATCTCATGTAATAGAATAAGAGATGACAGGTCCTCCTTATGGAGATCTCATGTAATAGAAATAAGAGATGGCAGGTCCTCTTTATGGAGATCTCATGTAATAGAAATAAGAGGTGACAGGTCCTCTTTATGGAAATCTCATGTAATAGAAATAAGAGATGACGGGTCCTCTTTATGGAGAGATCTCATGTAATAGAAATAAGAGATGACGGGTCCTCTTGATGGGGAGATCTCATGTAATAGAAATAAGAGATGACAGGTCCTCTTTATGGAGATCTCATGTAATAGAAATAAGAGATGACAGGTCCTCTTTATGGAGATCTCATGTAATAGAAATAAGAGATGACAGGTCCTCTTTATGGAGGTCTCATGTAATATAAATAAGAGATGACAGGTCCTCTTTATGGAGAGATCTCATGTAATAGAAATAAGAGATGACAGGTCCTCTTTATGGAAATCTCATGTAATAGAAATAAGAGATGACGGGTCCTCTTTATGGAGATCTCATGTAATAGAAATAAGAGATGACAGGTCCTCTTTATGGAGATCTCATGTAATAGAAATAAGAGATGACAGGTCCTCTTTATGGAGGTCTCATGTAATATAAATAAGAGATGACAGGTCCTCTTTATGGAGATCTCATGTAATAGAAATAAGAGGTGACAGGTCCTCTTTATTGAGATCTCATGTAATAGAAATAAGAGATGATGGGTCCTCTTTATGGAGAGATCTCATGTAATAGAAATAAGAGATGACAGGTCCTCTTTATGGAGATCTCATGTAATAGAAATAAGAGATGACAGGTCCTCTTTATGAAGAGATCTCATGTAATAGAAATAAGAGATGACAGGTCCTCTTTATGGAGATCTCATGTAATAGAATTAAGAGATGACAGGTCCTCTTGATGGGGAGATCTCATGTAATAGAAATAAGAGGTGACAGGTCCTCTTTATGAAGAGATCTCATGTAATAGAAATAAGAGATGACAGGTCCTCTTTATGGAGATCTCATGTAATAGAAATAAGAGATGACAGGTCCTCTTTATGAAGAGATCTCATGTAATAGAAATAAGAGATGACAGGTCCTCTTTATGGAGATCTCATGTAATAGAATTAAGAGATGACAGGTCCTCTTGATGGGGAGATCTCATGTAATAGAAATAAGAGATGACAGGTCCTCTTTATGGAGATCTCATGTAATAGAAATAAGAGATGACAGGTCCTCTTTATGGAGATCTCATGTAATAGAAATAAGAGATGACAGGTCCTCTTTATGGAGGTCTCATGTAATATAAATAAGAGATGACAGGTCCTCTTTATGGAGAGATCTCATGTAATAGAAATAAGAGATGACAGGTCCTCTTTATGGAAATCTCATGTAATAGAAATAAGAGATGACGGGTCCTCTTGATGGGGAGATCTCATGTAATAGAAATAAGAGATGACAGGTCCTCTTTATGGAGAGATCTCATGTAATAGAAATAAGAGATGACAGGTCCTCTTTATGGAGATCTCATGTAATATAAATAAGAGATGACAGGTCCTCTTTATGGAGATCTCATGTAATAGAAATAAGAGATGACAGGTCCTCTTTATGGGGAGATCTCATGTAATATAAATAAGAGATGACAGGTCCTCTTTATGAAGATCTCATGTAATAGAAATAAGAGATGACAGGTCCTCTTTATGGAGAGATCTCATGTAATAGAAATAGGAGATGACAGGTCCTCTTTATGGAGAGATCATGTAATAGAAATAAGAGATGACAGGTCCTCTTTATGGAGAGATCTCATGTAATAGAAATAAGAGATGACAGGTCCTCTTTATGGAGATCTCATGTAATAGAAATAAGAGATGACAGGTCCTCTTTATGGAGAGATCTCATGTAATAGAAATAGGAGATGACAGGTCCTCTTTATGGAGAGATCATGTAATAGAAATAAGAGATGACAGGTCCTCTTTATGGAGAGATCTCATGTAATAGAAATAAGAGATGACAGGTCCTCTTTATGGAGATCTCATGTAATAGAAATAAGAGATGACAGGTCCTCTTTATGGAGATCTCATGTAATAGAAATAAGAGATGACAGGTCCTCTTTATGGAGACCTCATGTAATAGAAATAAGAGATGACAGGTCCTCTTTATGGAGACCTCATGTAATAGAAATAAGAGATGACAGGTCCTCTTTATGGAGATCATGTAATATAAATAAGAGATGACAGGTCCTCTTTATGGAAATCTCATGTAATAGAAATAAGAGATGACAGGTCCTCTTTATGGAAATCTCATGTAATAGAAATAAGAGGTGACAGGTCCTCTTTATGGAGAGATCTAAGGTAATAGAAATAAGAGATGACAGGTCCTCTTTATGGAGATCTCATGTAATAGAAATCAGAGATGACAGGTCCTCTTTATGGAGGTCTCATGTAATATAAATAAGAGATGACAGGTCCTCTTTATGGAGATCTCATGTAATAGAAATAAGAGGTGACAGGTCCTCTTTATGGAGATCTCATGTAATAGAAATAAGAGATGACAGGTCCTCTTTATGGAGATCTCATGTAATAGAAATAAGAGATGACAGGTCCTCTTTATGGAGAGATCTCATGTAATAGAAATAAGAGATGACAGGTCCTCTTTATGGGGAGATCTCATGTAATAGAAATAAGAGGTGACAGGTCCTCTTTATGGAGATCTCATGTAATAGAAATAAGAGATGACAGGTCCTCTTTATGGAGAGATCTGATGTAATAGAAATAAGAGGTGACAGGTCCTCTTTATGGGGAGATCTCATGTAATAGAAATAAGAGGTGACAGGTCCTCTTTATGGAGATCTCATGTAATATAAATAAGAGATGACAGGTCCTCTTTATGGAGAGATCTCATGTAATAGAAATAAGAGATGACAGGTCCTCTTTATGGAGATCTCATGTAATAGAAATAAGAGGTGACAGGTCCTCTTTATGGAAATCTCATGTAATAGAAATAAGAGATGACAGGTCCTCTTTATGGAGAGATCTCATGTAATAGAAATAAGAGATGACAGGTCCTCTTTATGGGGAGATCTCATGTAATAGAAATAAGAGGTGACAGGTCCTCTTTATGGAGATCTCATGTAATAGAAATAAGAGATGACAGGTCCTCTTTATGGGGAGATCTCATGTAATATAAATAAGAGGTGACAGGTCCTCTTTATGGAGATCTCATGTAATAGAAATAAGAGATGACAGGTCCTCTTTATGGAAATCTCATGTAATAGAAATAAGAGATGACAGGTCCTCTTTATGGAGAGATCTCATGTAATATAAATAAGAGATGACAGGTCCTCTTTATGGGGAGATCTCATGTAATAGAAATAAGAGATGACAGGTTCTCTTTATGGAAATCTCATGTAATAGAAATAAGAGATGACAGGTCCTCTTTATGGAGACCTCATGTAATAGAAATAAGAGATGACAGGTCCTCTTTATGGAGACCTCATGTAATAGAAATAAGAGATGACAGGTCCTCTTTATGGAGATCATGTAATAGAAATAAGAGATGACAGGTCCTCTTTATGGAGATCTCATGTAATAGAAATAAGAGATGACAGGTCCTCTTTATGGAGATCTCATGTAATAGAAATAAGAGATGACAGGTCCTCTTTATGAAGATCTCATGTAATAGAAATAAGAGATGACAGGTCCTCTTTATGGAGAGATCTCATGTAATAGAAATAGGAGATGACAGGTCCTCTTTATGGAGAGATCATGTAATAGAAATAAGAGATGACAGGTCCTCTTTATGGAGAGATCTCATGTAATAGAAATAATAGATGACAGGTCCTCTTTATGGAGATCTCATGTAATAGAAATAAGAGATGACAGGTCCTCTTTATGGAGATCATGTAATAGAAATAAGAGATGACAGGTCCTCTTTATGGAGATCTCATGTAATAGAAATAAGAGATGACAGGTCCTCTTTATGGAGATCTCATGTAATAGAAATAAGAGATGACAGGTCCTCTTTATGGGGAGATCTCATGTAATATAAATAAGAGATGACAGGTCCTCTTTATGGGGAGATCTCATGTAATAGAAATAAGAGATGACAGGTTCTCTTTATGGAAATCTCATGTAATAGAAATAAGAGATGACAGGTCCTCTTTATGGAGATCTCATGTAATAGAAATAAGAGATGACAGGTCCTCTTTATGGAGACCTCATGTAATAGAAATAAGAGATGACAGGTCCTCTTTATGGAGACCTCATGTAATAGAAATAAGAGATGACAGGTCCTCTTTATGGAGATCATGTAATAGAAATAAGAGATGACAGGTCCTCTTTATGGAGATCATGTAATAGAAATAAGAGATGACAGGTCCTCTTTATGGAGATCTCATGTAATAGAAATAAGAGATGACAGGTCCTCTTTATGGAGACCTCATGTAATAGAAATAAGAGATGACAGGTCCTCTTTATGGAGACCTCATGTAATAGAAATAAGAGATGACAGGTCCTCTTTATGGAGATCATGTAATAGAAATAAGAGATGACAGGTCCTCTTTATGGAGATCTCATGTAATAGAAATAAGAGATGACAGGTCCTCTTTATGGAGATCATGTAATAGAAATAAGAGATGACAGGTCCTCTTTATGGAGAGATCTCATGTAATAGAAATAAGAGATGACAGGTCCTCTTTATGGAGATCTCATGTAATAGAAATAAGAGATGACAGGTCCTCTTTATGGAGAGATCTCATGTAATAGAAATAAGAGATGACAGGTCCTCTTTATGGAGATCTCATGTAATAGAAATAAGAGATGACAGGTCCTCTTTATGGGGATCTCATGTAATAGAAATAAGAGATGACAGGTCCTCTTTATGGAGATCTCATGTAATATAAATAAGAGATGACAGGTCCTCTTTATGGAGCTCTCATGTAATAGAAAGAAGAGATGACAGGTCCTCTTTATGAAGAGATCTCATGTAATAGAAATAAGAGATGACAGGTCCTCTTTATGGAGATCTCATGTAATAGAAATAAGAGATGACAGGTCCTCTTTATGGGGAGATCTCATGTGATAGAAATAAGAGATGACAGGTCCTCTTTATGGAGATCTCATGTAATAGAAATAAGAGATGACAGGTCCTCTTTATGGAGATCTCATGTAATAGAATTAAGAGATGACAGGTCCTCTTTATGGAGAGATCTCATGTAATAGAAATAAGAGATGACAGGTCCTCTTTATGGAGATCTCATGTAATAGAAATAAGAGATGACAGGTCCTCTTTATGGAGATCATGTAATAGAAATAAGAGATGACAGGTCCTCTTTATGGAGATCTCATGTAATAGAAATAAGAGATGACAGGTCCTCTTTATGGAGATCTCATGTAATAGAAATAAGAGATGACAGGTCCTCTTTATGGAGATCTCATGTAATAGAAATAAGAGATGACAGGTTCTCTTTATGGAGAGATCTCATGTAATATAAATAAGAGATGACAGGTCCTCTTTATGAAGATCTCATGTAATAGAAATAAGAGATGACAGGTCCTATTTATGGAGATCTCATGTAATAGAAATAAGAGATGACAGGTCCTCTTTATGGAGAGATCTCATGTAATAGAAATAAGAGATGACAGGTCCTCTTTATGGAGATCTCATGTAATAGAAATAAGAGATGACAGGTCCTCTTTATGGGGAGATCTCATGTAATAGAAATAAGAGATGACAGGTCCTCTTTATGGAGATCTCATGTAATAGAAATAAGAGATGACAGGTCCTCTTTATGGAAATCTCATGTAATAGAAATAAGAGGTGACAGGTCCTCTTTATGGAGATCTCATGTAATAGAAATAAGAGATGACAGGTCCTCTTTATGGGGATCTCATGTAATAGAAATAAGAGATGACAGGTCCTATTTATGGAGATCTCATGTAATAGAAATAAGAGATGACAGGTCCTCTTTATGGAAATCTCATGTAATAGAAATAAGAGGTGACAGGTCCTCTTTATGGAGAGATCTCATGTAATAGAAATAAGAGATGACAGGTCCTCTTTATGGAGACCTCATGTAATAGAAATAAGAGATGACAGGTCCTCTTTATGGAGATCATGTAATAGAAATAAGAGATGACAGGTCCTCTTTATGGAGATCTCATGTAATAGAAATAAGAGATGACAGGTCCTCTTTATGGAGATCTCATGTAATAGAAATAAGAGATGACAGGTCCTCTTTATGGGGAGATCTCATGTAATATAAATAAGAGATGACAGGTCCTCTTTATGGGGAGATCTCATGTAATAGAAATAAGAGATGACAGGTTCTCTTTATGGAAATCTCATGTAATAGAAATAAGAGATGACAGGTCCTCTTTATGGAGATCTCATGTAATAGAAATAAGAGATGACAGGTCCTCTTTATGGAGACCTCATGTAATAGAAATAAGAGATGACAGGTCCTCTTTATGGAGACCTCATGTAATAGAAATAAGAGATGACAGGTCCTCTTTATGGAGATCATGTAATAGAAATAAGAGATGACAGGTCCTCTTTATGGAGATCATGTAATAGAAATAAGAGATGACAGGTCCTCTTTATGGAGATCTCATGTAATAGAAATAAGAGATGACAGGTCCTCTTTATGGAGACCTCATGTAATAGAAATAAGAGATGACAGGTCCTCTTTATGGAGACCTCATGTAATAGAAATAAGAGATGACAGGTCCTCTTTATGGAGATCATGTAATAGAAATAAGAGATGACAGGTCCTCTTTATGGAGATCTCATGTAATAGAAATAAGAGATGACAGGTCCTCTTTATGGAGATCATGTAATAGAAATAAGAGATGACAGATCCTCTTTATGGAGATCTCATGTAATAGAAATAAGAGATGACAGGTCCTCTTTATGGAGAGATCTCATGTAATAGAAATAAGAGATGACAGGTCCTCTTTATGGAGATCTCATGTAATAGAAATAAGAGATGACAGGTCCTCTTTATGGGGATCTCATGTAATAGAAATAAGAGATGACAGGTCCTCTTTATGGAGATCTCATGTAATATAAATAAGAGATGACAGGTCCTCTTTATGGAGATCTCATGTAATAGAAAGAAGAGATGACAGGTCCTCTTTATGAAGAGATCTCATGTAATAGAAATAAGAGATGACAGGTCCTCTTTATGGAGATCTCATGTAATAGAAATAAGAGATGACAGGTCCTCTTTATGGGGAGATCTCATGTGATAGAAATAAGAGATGACAGGTCCTCTTTATGGAGATCTCATGTAATAGAAATAAGAGATGACAGGTCCTCTTTATGGAGATCTCATGTAATAGAATTAAGAGATGACAGGTCCTCTTTATGGAGAGATCTCATGTAATAGAAATAAGAGATGACAGGTCCTCTTTATGGAGATCTCATGTAATAGAAATAAGAGATGACAGGTCCTCTTTATGGAGATCATGTAATAGAAATAAGAGATGACAGGTCCTCTTTATGGAGATCTCATGTAATAGAAATAAGAGATGACAGGTCCTCTTTATGGAGATCTCATGTAATAGAAATAAGAGATGACAGGTCCTCTTTATGAAGAGATCTCATGTAATATAAATAAGAGATGACAGGTCCTCTTTATGAAGATCTCATGTAATAGAAATAAGAGATGACAGGTCCTATTTATGGAGATCTCATGTAATAGAAATAAGAGATGACAGGTCCTCTTTATGGAGATCTCATGTAATAGAAATAAGAGATGACAGGTCCTCTTTATGGGGAGATCTCATGTAATAGAAATAAGAGATGACAGGTCCTCTTTATGGAGATCTCATGTAATAGAAATAAGAGATGACAGGTCCTCTTTATGGAAATCTCATGTAATAGAAATAAGAGGTGACAGGTCCTCTTTATGGAGATCTCATGTAATAGAAATAAGAGATGACAGGTCCTCTTTATGGGGATCTCATGTAATAGAAATAAGAGATGACAGGTCCTATTTATGGAGATCTCATGTAATAGAAATAAGAGATGACAGGTCCTCTTTATGGAAATCTCATGTAATAGAAATAAGAGGTGACAGGTCCTCTTTATGGAGAGATCTCATGTAATAGAAATAAGAGATGACGGGTCCTCTTTATGGAGATCTCATGTAATAGAAATAAGAGATGACAGATCCTCTTTATGGAGATCTCATGTAATAGAAATAAGAGATGACAGGTCCTCTTTATGGAGAGATCTCATGTAATAGAAATAAGAGATGACAGGTTCTCTTTAAGAAGATCTCATGTAATAGAAATAAGAGATGACAGGTCCTCTTTATGGAGAGATCTCATGTAATAGAATAAGAGATGACAGGTCCTCTTTATGGAGATCTCATGTAATAGAAATAAGAGATGACAGGTCCTCTTTATGGAGATCTCATGTAATAGAAATAAGAGATGACAGGTCCTCTTTATGGAGAGATCTCATGTAATAGAAATAAGAGATGACAGGTCCTCTTTATGGAGATCTCATGTAATAGAAATAAGAGATGACAGGTCCTCTTTATGGAGATCTCATGTAATAGAAATAAGAGATGACAGGTCCTCTTTATGGAGATCTCATGTAATAGAAATAAGAGATGACAGGTCCTCTTTATGGAGATCATGTAATAGAAATAAGAGATGACAGGTCCTCTTTATGGGGATCTCATGTAATAGAAATAAGAGATGACAGGTCCTCTTTATGGAGAGATCTCATGTAATAGAATAAGAGATGACAGGTCCTCCTTATGGAGATCTCATGTAATAGAAATAAGAGATGGCAGGTCCTCTTTATGGAGATCTCATGTAATAGAAATAAGAGGTGACAGGTCCTCTTTATGGAGGTCTCATGTAATATAAATAAGAGATGACAGGTCCTCTTTATGGAAATCTCATGTAATAGAAATAAGAGATGACGGGTCCTCTTTATGGAGAGATCTCATGTAATAGAAATAAGAGATGACGGGTCCTCTTGATGGGGAGATCTCATGTAATAGAAATAAGAGATGACAGGTCCTCTTTATGGAGAGATCTCATGTAATAGAATAAGAGATGACAGGTCCTCCTTATGGAGATCTCATGTAATAGAAATAAGAGATGGCAGGTCCTCTTTATGGAGATCTCATGTAATAGAAATAAGAGGTGACAGGTCCTCTTTATGGAAATCTCATGTAATAGAAATAAGAGATGACGGGTCCTCTTTATGGAGAGATCTCATGTAATAGAAATAAGAGATGACGGGTCCTCTTGATGGGGAGATCTCATGTAATAGAAATAAGAGATGACAGGTCCTCTTTATGGAGATCTCATGTAATAGAAATAAGAGATGACAGGTCCTCTTTATGGAGATCTCATGTAATAGAAATAAGAGATGACAGGTCCTCTTTATGGAGGTCTCATGTAATATAAATAAGAGATGACAGGTCCTCTTTATGGAGAGATCTCATGTAATAGAAATAAGAGATGACAGGTCCTCTTTATGGAAATCTCATGTAATAGAAATAAGAGATGACGGGTCCTCTTTATGGAGATCTCATGTAATAGAAATAAGAGATGACAGGTCCTCTTTATGGAGATCTCATGTAATAGAAATAAGAGATGACAGGTCCTCTTTATGGAGGTCTCATGTAATATAAATAAGAGATGACAGGTCCTCTTTATGGAGATCTCATGTAATAGAAATAAGAGGTGACAGGTCCTCTTTATTGAGATCTCATGTAATAGAAATAAGAGATGATGGGTCCTCTTTATGGAGAGATCTCATGTAATAGAAATAAGAGATGACAGGTCCTCTTTATGGAGATCTCATGTAATAGAAATAAGAGATGACAGGTCCTCTTTATGAAGAGATCTCATGTAATAGAAATAAGAGATGACAGGTCCTCTTTATGGAGATCTCATGTAATAGAATTAAGAGATGACAGGTCCTCTTGATGGGGAGATCTCATGTAATAGAAATAAGAGGTGACAGGTCCTCTTTATGAAGAGATCTCATGTAATAGAAATAAGAGATGACAGGTCCTCTTTATGGAGATCTCATGTAATAGAAATAAGAGATGACAGGTCCTCTTTATGAAGAGATCTCATGTAATAGAAATAAGAGATGACAGGTCCTCTTTATGGAGATCTCATGTAATAGAATTAAGAGATGACAGGTCCTCTTGATGGGGAGATCTCATGTAATAGAAATAAGAGATGACAGGTCCTCTTTATGGAGATCTCATGTAATAGAAATAAGAGATGACAGGTCCTCTTTATGGAGATCTCATGTAATAGAAATAAGAGATGACAGGTCCTCTTTATGGAGGTCTCATGTAATATAAATAAGAGATGACAGGTCCTCTTTATGGAGAGATCTCATGTAATAGAAATAAGAGATGACAGGTCCTCTTTATGGAAATCTCATGTAATAGAAATAAGAGATGACGGGTCCTCTTTATGGAGATCTCATGTAATAGAAATAAGAGATGACAGGTCCTCTTTATGGAGATCTCATGTAATAGAAATAAGAGATGACAGGTCCTCTTTATGGAGGTCTCATGTAATATAAATAAGAGATGACAGGTCCTCTTTATGGAGATCTCATGTAATAGAAATAAGAGGTGACAGGTCCTCTTTATTGAGATCTCATGTAATAGAAATAAGAGATGATGGGTCCTCTTTATGGAGAGATCTCATGTAATAGAAATAAGAGATGACAGGTCCTCTTTATGGAGATCTCATGTAATATAAATAAGAGATGACAGGTCCTCTTTATGGAGATCTCATGTAATAGAAATAAGAGATGACAGGTCCTCTTTATGGGGAGATCTCATGTAATATAAATAAGAGATGACAGGTCCTCTTTATGAAGATCTCATGTAATAGAAATAAGAGATGACAGGTCCTCTTTATGGAGAGATCTCATGTAATAGAAATAGGAGATGACAGGTCCTCTTTATGGAGAGATCATGTAATAGAAATAAGAGATGACAGGTCCTCTTTATGGAGAGATCTCATGTAATAGAAATAAGAGATGACAGGTCCTCTTTATGGAGATCTCATGTAATAGAAATAAGAGATGACAGGTCCTCTTTATGGAGAGATCTCATGTAATAGAAATAGGAGATGACAGGTCCTCTTTATGGAGAGATCATGTAATAGAAATAAGAGATGACAGGTCCTCTTTATGGAGAGATCTCATGTAATAGAAATAAGAGATGACAGGTCCTCTTTATGGAGATCTCATGTAATAGAAATAAGAGATGACAGGTCCTCTTTATGGAGATCTCATGTAATAGAAATAAGAGATGACAGGTCCTCTTTATGGAGACCTCATGTAATAGAAATAAGAGATGACAGGTCCTCTTTATGGAGACCTCATGTAATAGAAATAAGAGATGACAGGTCCTCTTTATGGAGATCATGTAATATAAATAAGAGATGACAGGTCCTCTTTATGGAAATCTCATGTAATAGAAATAAGAGATGACAGGTCCTCTTTATGGAAATCTCATGTAATAGAAATAAGAGGTGACAGGTCCTCTTTATGGAGAGATCTAAGGTAATAGAAATAAGAGATGACAGGTCCTCTTTATGGAGATCTCATGTAATAGAAATCAGAGATGACAGGTCCTCTTTATGGAGGTCTCATGTAATATAAATAAGAGATGACAGGTCCTCTTTATGGAGATCTCATGTAATAGAAATAAGAGGTGACAGGTCCTCTTTATGGAGATCTCATGTAATAGAAATAAGAGATGACAGGTCCTCTTTATGGAGATCTCATGTAATAGAAATAAGAGATGACAGGTCCTCTTTATGGAGAGATCTCATGTAATAGAAATAAGAGATGACAGGTCCTCTTTATGGGGAGATCTCATGTAATAGAAATAAGAGGTGACAGGTCCTCTTTATGGAGATCTCATGTAATAGAAATAAGAGATGACAGGTCCTCTTTATGGAGAGATCTGATGTAATAGAAATAAGAGGTGACAGGTCCTCTTTATGGGGAGATCTCATGTAATAGAAATAAGAGGTGACAGGTCCTCTTTATGGAGATCTCATGTAATACAAATAAGAGATGACAGGTCCTCTTTATGGAGAGATCTCATGTAATAGAAATAAGAGATGACAGGTCCTCTTTATGGAGATCTCATGTAATAGAAATAAGAGGTGACAGGTCCTCTTTATGGAAATCTCATGTAATAGAAATAAGAGATGACAGGTCCTCTTTATGGAGAGATCTCATGTAATAGAAATAAGAGATGACAGGTCCTCTTTATGGGGAGATCTCATGTAATAGAAATAAGAGGTGACAGGTCCTCTTTATGGAGATCTCATGTAATAGAAATAAGAGATGACAGGTCCTCTTTATGGGGAGATCTCATGTAATATAAATAAGAGGTGACAGGTCCTCTTTATGGAGATCTCATGTAATAGAAATAAGAGATGACAGGTCCTCTTTATGGAAATCTCATGTAATAGAAATAAGAGATGACAGGTCCTCTTTATGGAGAGATCTCATGTAATATAAATAAGAGATGACAGGTCCTCTTTATGGGGAGATCTCATGTAATAGAAATAAGAGATGACAGGTTCTCTTTATGGAAATCTCATGTAATAGAAATAAGAGATGACAGGTCCTCTTTATGGAGACCTCATGTAATAGAAATAAGAGATGACAGGTCCTCTTTATGGAGACCTCATGTAATAGAAATAAGAGATGACAGGTCCTCTTTATGGAGATCATGTAATAGAAATAAGAGATGACAGGTCCTCTTTATGGAGATCTCATGTAATAGAAATAAGAGATGACAGGTCCTCTTTATGGAGATCTCATGTAATAGAAATAAGAGATGACAGGTCCTCTTTATGGAGATCTCATGTAATAGAAATAAGAGATGACAGGTCCTCTTTATGAAGATCTCATGTAATAGAAATAAGAGATGACAGGTCCTCTTTATGGAGAGATCTCATGTAATAGAAATAGGAGATGACAGGTCCTCTTTATGGAGAGATCATGTAATAGAAATAAGAGATGACAGGTCCTCTTTATGGAGAGATCTCATGTAATAGAAATAATAGATGACAGGTCCTCTTTATGGAGATCTCATGTAATAGAAATAAGAGATGACAGGTCCTCTTTATGGAGATCTCATGTAATAGAAATAAGAGATGACAGGTCCTCTTTATGGAGATCTCATGTAATAGAAATAAGAGATGACAGGTCCTCTTTATGGAGAGATCTCATGTAATAGAAATAAGAGATGACAGGTCCTCTTTATGGAGACCTCATGTAATAGAAATAAGAGATGACAGGTCCTCTTTATGGAGATCATGTAATAGAAATAAGAGATGACAGGTCCTCTTTATGGAGATCTCATGTAATAGAAATAAGAGATGACAGGTCCTCTTTATGGGGAGATCTCATGTAATATAAATAAGAGATGACAGGTCCTCTTTATGGGGAGATCTCATGTAATAGAAATAAGAGATGACAGGTTCTCTTTATGGAAATCTCATGTAATAGAAATAAGAGATGACAGGTCCTCTTTATGGAGATCTCATGTAATAGAAATAAGAGATGACAAGTCCTCTTTATGGAGACCTCATGTAATAGAAATAAGAGATGACAGGTCCTCTTTATGGAGACCTCATGTAATAGAAATAAGAGATGACAGGTCCTCTTTATGGAGATCATGTAATAGAAATAAGAGATGACAGGTCCTCTTTATGGAGATCATGTAATAGAAATAAGAGATGACAGGTCCTCTTTATGGAGATCTCATGTAATAGAAATAAGAGATGACAGGTCCTCTTTATGGAGACCTCATGTAATAGAAATAAGAGATGACAGGTCCTCTTTATGGAGACCTCATGTAATAGAAATAAGAGATGACAGGTCCTCTTTATGGAGATCATGTAATAGAAATAAGAGATGACAGGTCCTCTTTATGGAGATCTCATGTAATAGAAATAAGAGATGACAGGTCCTCTTTATGGAGATCATGTAATAGAAATAAGAGATGACAGGTCCTCTTTATGGAGATCTCATGTAATAGAAATAAGAGATGACAGGTCCTCTTTATGGAGAGATCTCATGTAATAGAAATAAGAGATGACAGGTCCTCTTTATGGAGATCTCATGTAATAGAAATAAGAGATGACAGGTCCTCTTTATGGGGATCTCATGTAATAGAAATAAGAGATGACAGGTCCTCTTTATGGAGATCTCATGTAATATAAATAAGAGATGACAGGTCCTCTTTATGGAGATCTCATGTAATAGAAAGAAGAGATGACAGGTCCTCTTTATGAAGAGATCTCATGTAATAGAAATAAGAGATGACAGGTCCTCTTTATGGAGATCTCATGTAATAGAAATAAGAGATGACAGGTCCTCTTTATGGGGAGATCTCATGTGATAGAAATAAGAGATGACAGGTCCTCTTTATGGAGATCTCATGTAATAGAAATAAGAGATGACAGGTCCTCTTTATGGAGATCTCATGTAATAGAATTAAGAGATGACAGGTCCTCTTTATGGAGAGATCTCATGTAATAGAAATAAGAGATGACAGGTCCTCTTAATGGAGATCTCATGTAATAGAAATAAGAGATGACAGGTCCTCTTTATGGAGATCATGTAATAGAAATAAGAGATGACAGGTCCTCTTTATGGAGATCTCATGTAATAGAAATAAGAGATGACAGGTCCTCTTTATGGAGATCTCATGTAATAGAAATAAGAGATGACAGGTCCTCTTTATGGAGATCTCATGTAATAGAAATAAGAGATGACAGGTTCTCTTTATGGAGAGATCTCATGTAATATAAATAAGAGATGACAGGTCCTCTTTATGAAGATCTCATGTAATAGAAATAAGAGATGACAGGTCCTATTTATGGAGATCTCATGTAATAGAAATAAGAGATGACAGGTCCTCTTTATGGGGAGATCTCATGTAATAGAAATAAGAGATGACAGGTCCTCTTTATGGAGATCTCATGTAATAGAAATAAGAGATGACAGGTCCTCTTTATGGAAATCTCATGTAATAGAAATAAGAGGTGACAGGTCCTCTTTATGGAGATCTCATGTAATAGAAATAAGAGATGACAGGTCCTCTTTATGGGGATCTCATGTAATAGAAATAAGAGATGACAGGTCCTATTTATGGAGATCTCATGTAATAGAAATAAGAGATGACAGGTCCTCTTTATGGAGAGATCTCATGTAATAGAAATAAGAGATGACAGGTCCTCTTTATGGGGAGATCTCATGTAATATAAATAAGAGATGACAGGTCCTCTTTATGGAGATCTCATGTAATAGAAATAAGAGATGACAGGTCCTCTTTATGGAGAGATCTCATGTAATAGAAATAAGAGATGACAGGTCCTCTTTATGGAGAGATCTCATGTAATAGAAATAAGAGATGACAGGTCCTCTTTATGGGGAGATCTCATGTAATATAAATAAGAGATGACAGGTCCTCTTTATGGAGATCTCATGTAATAGAAATAAGAGATGACAGGTCCTCTTTATGGAGAGATCTCATGTAATAGAAATAAGAGATGACAGGTCCTCTTTATGGAAATCTCATGTAATAGAAATAAGAGATGACAGGTCCTCTTTATGGAGATCTCATGTAATAGAAATAAGAGATGACAGGTCCTCTTTATGGAAATCTCATGTAATAGAAATAAGAGATGACAGGTCCTCTTTATGGAGATCTCATGTAATAGAAATAAGAGATGACAGGTCCTCTTTATGGAAATCTCATGTAATAGAAATAAGACATGACAGGTCCACTTTATGGAGAGATCTCATGTAATAGAAATAAGAGATGACAGGTCCTCTTTATGGAGATCATGTAATAGAAATAAGAGATGACAGGTCCTCTTTATGGAAATCTCATGTAATAGAAATAAGAGATGACAGGTCCTCTTTATGGAGAGATCTCATGTAATAGAATAAGAGATGACAGGTCCTCTTTATGGAGATCTCATGTAATAGAAATAAGAGATGACAGGTCCTCTTTATGGAGATCCCATGTAATAGAAATAAGAGATGACAGGTCCTCTTTATGGAGATCTCATGTAATAGAAATAAGAGGTGACAGGTCCTCTTTATGGAGAGATCTCATGTAATAGAAAGAAGAGGTGACAGGTCCTCTTTATGGAGAGATCTCATGTAATATAAATAAGAGATGACAGGTCCTCTTTATGGAAATCTCATGTAATAGAAATAAGAGATGACAGGTCCTCTTTATGGAAATCTCATGTAATAGAAATAAGAGGTGACAGGTCCTCTTTATGGAGAGATCTAAGGTAATAGAAATAAGAGATGACAGGTCCTCTTTATGGAGATCTCATGTAATAGAAATCAGAGATGACAGGTCCTCTTTATGGAGGTCTCATGTAATATAAATAAGAGATGACAGGTCCTCTTTATGGAGATCTCATGTAATAGAAATAAGAGGTGACAGGTCCTCTTTATGGAGATCTCATGTAATAGAAATAAGAGATGACAGGTCCTCTTTATGGAGATCTCATGTAATAGAAATAAGAGATGACAGGTCCTCTTTATGGAGAGATCTCATGTAATAGAAATAAGAGATGACAGGTCCTCTTTATGGGGAGATCTCATGTAATAGAAATAAGAGGTGACAGGTCCTCTTTATGGAGATCTCATGTAATAGAAATAAGAGATGACAGGTCCTCTTTATGGAGAGATCTGATGTAATAGAAATAAGAGGTGACAGGTCCTCTTTATGGGGAGATCTCATGTAATAGAAATAAGAGGTGACAGGTCCTCTTTATGGAGATCTCATGTAATACAAATAAGAGATGACAGGTCCTCTTTATGGAGAGATCTCATGTAATAGAAATAAGAGATGACAGGTCCTCTTTATGGAGATCTCATGTAATAGAAATAAGAGGTGACAGGTCCTCTTTATGGAAATCTCATGTAATAGAAATAAGAGATGACAGGTCCTCTTTATGGAGAGATCTCATGTAATAGAAATAAGAGATGACAGGTCCTCTTTATGGGGAGATCTCATGTAATAGAAATAAGAGGTGACAGGTCCTCTTTATGGAGATCTCATGTAATAGAAATAAGAGATGACAGGTCCTCTTTATGGGGAGATCTCATGTAATATAAATAAGAGGTGACAGGTCCTCTTTATGGAGATCTCATGTAATAGAAATAAGAGATGACAGGTCCTCTTTATGGAAATCTCATGTAATAGAAATAAGAGATGACAGGTCCTCTTTATGGAGAGATCTCATGTAATATAAATAAGAGATGACAGGTCCTCTTTATGGGGAGATCTCATGTAATAGAAATAAGAGATGACAGGTTCTCTTTATGGAAATCTCATGTAATAGAAATAAGAGATGACAGGTCCTCTTTATGGAGACCTCATGTAATAGAAATAAGAGATGACAGGTCCTCTTTATGGAGACCTCATGTAATAGAAATAAGAGATGACAGGTCCTCTTTATGGAGATCATGTAATAGAAATAAGAGATGACAGGTCCTCTTTATGGAGATCTCATGTAATAGAAATAAGAGATGACAGGTCCTCTTTATGGAGATCTCATGTAATAGAAATAAGAGATGACAGGTCCTCTTTATGGAGATCTCATGTAATAGAAATAAGAGATGACAGGTCCTCTTTATGAAGATCTCATGTAATAGAAATAAGAGATGACAGGTCCTCTTTATGGAGAGATCTCATGTAATAGAAATAGGAGATGACAGGTCCTCTTTATGGAGAGATCATGTAATAGAAATAAGAGATGACAGGTCCTCTTTATGGAGAGATCTCATGTAATAGAAATAATAGATGACAGGTCCTCTTTATGGAGATCTCATGTAATAGAAATAAGAGATGACAGGTCCTCTTTATGGAGATCTCATGTAATAGAAATAAGAGATGACAGGTCCTCTTTATGGAGATCTCATGTAATAGAAATAAGAGATGACAGGTCCTCTTTATGGAGAGATCTCATGTAATAGAAATAAGAGATGACAGGTCCTCTTTATGGAGACCTCATGTAATAGAAATAAGAGATGACAGGTCCTCTTTATGGAGATCATGTAATAGAAATAAGAGATGACAGGTCCTCTTTATGGAGATCTCATGTAATAGAAATAAGAGATGACAGGTCCTCTTTATGGAGATCTCATGTAATAGAAATAAGAGATGACAGGTCCTCTTTATGGGGAGATCTCATGTAATATAAATAAGAGATGACAGGTCCTCTTTATGGGGAGATCTCATGTAATAGAAATAAGAGATGACAGGTTCTCTTTATGGAAATCTCATGTAATAGAAATAAGAGATGACAGGTCCTCTTTATGGAGATCTCATGTAATAGAAATAAGAGATGACAGGTCCTCTTTATGGAGACCTCATGTAATAGAAATAAGAGATGACAGGTCCTCTTTATGGAGACCTCATGTAATAGAAATAAGAGATGACAGGTCCTCTTTATGGAGATCATGTAATAGAAATAAGAGATGACAGGTCCTCTTTATGGAGATCATGTAATAGAAATAAGAGATGACAGGTCCTCTTTATGGAGATCTCATGTAATAGAAATAAGAGATGACAGGTCCTCTTTATGGAGACCTCATGTAATAGAAATAAGAGATGACAGGTCCTCTTTATGGAGATCATGTAATAGAAATAAGAGATGACAGGTCCTCTTTATGGAGATCTCATGTAATAGAAATAAGAGATGACAGGTCCTCTTTATGGAGATCATGTAATAGAAATAAGAGATGACAGGTCCTCTTTATGGAGATCTCATGTAATAGAAATAAGAGATGACAGGTCCTCTTTATGGAGAGATCTCATGTAATAGAAATAAGAGATGACAGGTCCTCTTTATGGAGATCTCATGTAATAGAAATAAGAGATGACAGGTCCTCTTTATGGGGATCTCATGTAATAGAAATAAGAGATGACAGGTCCTCTTTATGGAGATCTCATGTAATATAAATAAGAGATGACAGGTCCTCTTTATGGAGATCTCATGTAATAGAAAGAAGAGATGACAGGTCCTCTTTATGAAGAGATCTCATGTAATAGAAATAAGAGATGACAGGTCCTCTTTATGGAGATCTCATGTAATAGAAATAAGAGATGACAGGTCCTCTTTATGGGGAGATCTCATGTGATAGAAATAAGAGATGACAGGTCCTCTTTATGGAGATCTCATGTAATAGAAATAAGAGATGACAGGTCCTCTTTATGGAGATCTCATGTAATAGAATTAAGAGATGACAGGTCCTCTTTATGGAGAGATCTCATGTAATAGAAATAAGAGATGACAGGTCCTCTTTATGGAGATCTCATGTAATAGAAATAAGAGATGACAGGTCCTCTTTATGGAGATCATGTAATAGAAATAAGAGATGACAGGTCCTCTTTATGGAGATCTCATGTAATAGAAATAAGAGATGACAGGTCCTCTTTATGGAGATCTCATGTAATAGAAATAAGAGATGACAGGTCCTCTTTATGGAGATCTCATGTAATAGAAATAAGAGATGACAGGTTCTCTTTATGGAGAGATCTCATGTAATATAAATAAGAGATGACAGGTCCTCTTTATGAAGATCTCATGTAATAGAAATAAGAGATGACAGGTCCTATTTATGGAGATCTCATGTAATAGAAATAAGAGATGACAGGTCCTCTTTATGGAGAGATCTCATGTAATAGAAATAAGAGATGACAGGTCCTCTTTATGGAGATCTCATGTAATAGAAATAAGAGATGACAGGTCCTCTTTATGGGGAGATCTCATGTAATAGAAATAAGAGATGACAGGTCCTCTTTATGGAGATCTCATGTAATAGAAATAAGAGATGACAGGTCCTCTTTATGGAAATCTCATGTAATAGAAATAAGAGGTGACAGGTCCTCTTTATGGAGATCTCATGTAATAGAAATAAGAGATGACAGGTCCTCTTTATGGGGATCTCATGTAATAGAAATAAGAGATGACAGGTCCTATTTATGGAGATCTCATGTAATAGAAATAAGAGATGACAGGTCCTCTTTATGGAAATCTCATGTAATAGAAATAAGAGGTGACAGGTCCTCTTTATGGAGAGATCTCATGTAATAGAAATAAGAGATGACGGGTCCTCTTTATGGAGATCTCATGTAATAGAAATAAGAGATGACAGATCCTCTTTATGGAGATCTCATGTAATAGAAATAAGAGATGACAGGTCCTCTTTATGGAGAGATCTCATGTAATAGAAATAAGAGATGACAGGTTCTCTTTAAGAAGATCTCATGTAATAGAAATAAGAGATGACAGGTCCTCTTTATGGAGAGATCTCATGTAATAGAATAAGAGATGACAGGTCCTCTTTATGGAGATCTCATGTAATAGAAATAAGAGATGACAGGTCCTCTTTATGGAGATCTCATGTAATAGAAATAAGAGATGACAGGTCCTCTTTATGGAGAGATCTCATGTAATAGAAATAAGAGATGACAGGTCCTCTTTATGGAGATCTCATGTAATAGAAATAAGAGATGACAGGTCCTCTTTATGGAGATCTCATGTAATAGAAATAAGAGATGACAGGTCCTCTTTATGGAGATCTCATGTAATAGAAATAAGAGATGACAGGTCCTCTTTATGGAGATCATGTAATAGAAATAAGAGATGACAGGTCCTCTTTATGGGGATCTCATGTAATAGAAATAAGAGATGACAGGTCCTCTTTACGGAGAGATCTCATGTAATAGAATAAGAGATGACAGGTCCTCCTTATGGAGATCTCATGTAATAGAAATAAGAGATGGCAGGTCCTCTTTATGGAGATCTCATGTAATAGAAATAAGAGGTGACAGGTCCTCTTTATGGAGGTCTCATGTAATATAAATAAGAGATGACAGGTCCTCTTTATGGAAATCTCATGTAATAGAAATAAGAGATGACGGGTCCTCTTTATGGAGAGATCTCATGTAATAGAAATAAGAGATGACGGGTCCTCTTGATGGGGAGATCTCATGTAATAGAAATAAGAGATGACAGGTCCTCTTTATGGAGAGATCTCATGTAATAGAATAAGAGATGACAGGTCCTCCTTATGGAGATCTCATGTAATAGAAATAAGAGATGGCAGGTCCTCTTTATGGAGATCTCATGTAATAGAAATAAGAGGTGACAGGTCCTCTTTATGGAAATCTCATGTAATAGAAATAAGAGATGACGGGTCCTCTTTATGGAGAGATCTCATGTAATAGAAATAAGAGATGACGGGTCCTCTTGATGGGGAGATCTCATGTAATAGAAATAAGAGATGACAGGTCCTCTTTATGGAGATCTCATGTAATAGAAATAAGAGATGACAGGTCCTCTTTATGGAGATCTCATGTAATAGAAATAAGAGATGACAGGTCCTCTTTATGGAGGTCTCATGTAATATAAATAAGAGATGACAGGTCCTCTTTATGGAGAGATCTCATGTAATAGAAATAAGAGATGACAGGTCCTCTTTATGGAAATCTCATGTAATAGAAATAAGAGATGACGGGTCCTCTTTATGGAGATCTCATGTAATAGAAATAAGAGATGACAGGTCCTCTTTATGGAGATCTCATGTAATAGAAATAAGAGATGACAGGTCCTCTTTATGGAGGTCTCATGTAATATAAATAAGAGATGACAGGTCCTCTTTATGGAGATCTCATGTAATAGAAATAAGAGGTGACAGGTCCTCTTTATTGAGATCTCATGTAATAGAAATAAGAGATGATGGGTCCTCTTTATGGAGAGATCTCATGTAATAGAAATAAGAGATGACAGGTCCTCTTTATGGAGATCTCATGTAATAGAAATAAGAGATGACAGGTCCTCTTTATGAAGAGATCTCATGTAATAGAAATAAGAGATGACAGGTCCTCTTTATGGAGATCTCATGTAATAGAATTAAGAGATGACAGGTCCTCTTGATGGGGAGATCTCATGTAATAGAAATAAGAGGTGACAGGTCCTCTTTATGAAGAGATCTCATGTAATAGAAATAAGAGATGACAGGTCCTCTTTATGGAGATCTCATGTAATAGAAATAAGAGATGACAGGTCCTCTTTATGAAGAGATCTCATGTAATAGAAATAAGAGATGACAGGTCCTCTTTATGGAGATCTCATGTAATAGAATTAAGAGATGACAGGTCCTCTTGATGGGGAGATCTCATGTAATAGAAATAAGAGATGACAGGTCCTCTTTATGGAGATCTCATGTAATAGAAATAAGAGATGACAGGTCCTCTTTATGGAGATCTCATGTAATAGAAATAAGAGATGACAGGTCCTCTTTATGGAGGTCTCATGTAATATAAATAAGAGATGACAGGTCCTCTTTATGGAGAGATCTCATGTAATAGAAATAAGAGATGACAGGTCCTCTTTATGGAAATCTCATGTAATAGAAATAAGAGATGACGGGTCCTCTTTATGGAGATCTCATGTAATAGAAATAAGAGATGACAGGTCCTCTTTATGGAGATCTCATGTAATAGAAATAAGAGATGACAGGTCCTCTTTATGGAGGTCTCATGTAATATAAATAAGAGATGACAGGTCCTCTTTATGGAGATCTCATGTAATAGAAATAAGAGGTGACAGGTCCTCTTTATTGAGATCTCATGTAATAGAAATAAGAGATGATGGGTCCTCTTTATGGAGAGATCTCATGTAATAGAAATAAGAGATGACAGGTCCTCTTTATGGAGATCTCATGTAATATAAATAAGAGATGACAGGTCCTCTTTATGGAGATCTCATGTAATAGAAATAAGAGATGACAGGTCCTCTTTATGGGGAGATCTCATGTAATATAAATAAGAGATGACAGGTCCTCTTTATGAAGATCTCATGTAATAGAAATAAGAGATGACAGGTCCTCTTTATGGAGAGATCTCATGTAATAGAAATAGGAGATGACAGGTCCTCTTTATGGAGAGATCATGTAATAGAAATAAGAGATGACAGGTCCTCTTTATGGAGAGATCTCATGTAATAGAAATAAGAGATGACAGGTCCTCTTTATGGAGATCTCATGTAATAGAAATAAGAGATGACAGGTCCTCTTTATGGAGAGATCTCATGTAATAGAAATAGGAGATGACAGGTCCTCTTTATGGAGAGATCATGTAATAGAAATAAGAGATGACAGGTCCTCTTTATGGAGAGATCTCATGTAATAGAAATAAGAGATGACAGGTCCTCTTTATGGAGATCTCATGTAATAGAAATAAGAGATGACAGGTCCTCTTTATGGAGATCTCATGTAATAGAAATAAGAGATGACAGGTCCTCTTTATGGAGACCTCATGTAATAGAAATAAGAGATGACAGGTCCTCTTTATGGAGACCTCATGTAATAGAAATAAGAGATGACAGGTCCTCTTTATGGAGATCATGTAATATAAATAAGAGATGACAGGTCCTCTTTATGGAAATCTCATGTAATAGAAATAAGAGGTGACAGGTCCTCTTTATGGAGAGATCTAAGGTAATAGAAATAAGAGATGACAGGTCCTCTTTATGGAGATCTCATGTAATAGAAATCAGAGATGACAGGTCCTCTTTATGGAGGTCTCATGTAATATAAATAAGAGATGACAGGTCCTCTTTATGGAGATCTCATGTAATAGAAATAAGAGGTGACAGGTCCTCTTTATGGAGATCTCATGTAATAGAAATAAGAGATGACAGGTCCTCTTTATGGAGATCTCATGTAATAGAAATAAGAGATGACAGGTCCTCTTTATGGAGAGATCTCATGTAATAGAAATAAGAGATGACAGGTCCTCTTTATGGGGAAATCTCATGTAATAGAAATAAGAGGTGACAGGTCCTCTTTATGGAGATCTCATGTAATAGAAATAAGAGATGACAGGTCCTCTTTATGGAGAGATCTGATGTAATAGAAATAAGAGGTGACAGGTCCTCTTTATGGGGAGATCTCATGTAATAGAAATAAGAGGTGACAGGTCCTCTTTATGGAGATCTCATGTAATACAAATAAGAGATGACAGGTCCTCTTTATGGAGAGATCTCATGTAATAGAAATAAGAGATGACAGGTCCTCTTTATGGAGATCTCATGTAATAGAAATAAGAGGTGACAGGTCCTCTTTATGGAAATCTCATGTAATAGAAATAAGAGATGACAGGTCCTCTTTATGGAGAGATCTCATGTAATAGAAATAAGAGATGACAGGTCCTCTTTATGGGGAGATCTCATGTAATAGAAATAAGAGGTGACAGGTCCTCTTTATGGAGATCTCATGTAATAGAAATAAGAGATGACAGGTCCTCTTTATGGGGAGATCTCATGTAATATAAATAAGAGGTGACAGGTCCTCTTTATGGAGATCTCATGTAATAGAAATAAGAGATGACAGGTCCTCTTTATGGAAATCTCATGTAATAGAAATAAGAGATGACAGGTCCTCTTTATGGAGAGATCTCATGTAATATAAATAAGAGATGACAGGTCCTCTTTATGGGGAGATCTCATGTAATAGAAATAAGAGATGACAGGTTCTCTTTATGGAAATCTCATGTAATAGAAATAAGAGATGACAGGTCCTCTTTATGGAGACCTCATGTAATAGAAATAAGAGATGACAGGTCCTCTTTATGGAGACCTCATGTAATAGAAATAAGAGATGACAGGTCCTCTTTATGGAGATCATGTAATAGAAATAAGAGATGACAGGTCCTCTTTATGGAGATCTCATGTAATAGAAATAAGAGATGACAGGTCCTCTTTATGGAGATCTCATGTAATAGAAATAAGAGATGACAGGTCCTCTTTATGGAGATCTCATGTAATAGAAATAAGAGATGACAGGTCCTCTTTATGAAGATCTCATGTAATAGAAATAAGAGATGACAGGTCCTCTTTATGGAGAGATCTCATGTAATAGAAATAGGAGATGACAGGTCCTCTTTATGGAGAGATCATGTAATAGAAATAAGAGATGACAGGTCCTCTTTATGGAGAGATCTCATGTAATAGAAATAATAGATGACAGGTCCTCTTTATGGAGATCTCATGTAATAGAAATAAGAGATGACAGGTCCTCTTTATGGAGATCTCATGTAATAGAAATAAGAGATGACAGGTCCTCTTTATGGAGATCTCATGTAATAGAAATAAGAGATGACAGGTCCTCTTTATGGAGAGATCTCATGTAATAGAAATAAGAGATGACAGGTCCTCTTTATGGAGACCTCATGTAATAGAAATAAGAGATGACAGGTCCTCTTTATGGAGATCATGTAATAGAAATAAGAGATGACAGGTCCTCTTTATGGAGATCTCATGTAATAGAAATAAGAGATGACAGGTCCTCTTTATGGAGATCTCATGTAATAGAAATAAGAGATGACAGGTCCTCTTTATGGGGAGATCTCATGTAATATAAATAAGAGATGACAGGTCCTCTTTATGGGGAGATCTCATGTAATAGAAATAAGAGATGACAGGTTCTCTTTATGGAAATCTCATGTAATAGAAATAAGAGATGACAGGTCCTCTTTATGGAGATCTCATGTAATAGAAATAAGAGATGACAGGTCCTCTTTATGGAGACCTCATGTAATAGAAATAAGAGATGACAGGTCCTCTTTATGGAGACCTCATGTAATAGAAATAAGAGATGACAGGTCCTCTTTATGGAGATCATGTAATAGAAATAAGAGATGACAGGTCCTCTTTATGGAGATCATGTAATAGAAATAAGAGATGACAGGTCCTCTTTATGGAGATCTCATGTAATAGAAATAAGAGATGACAGGTCCTCTTTATGGAGACCTCATGTAATAGAAATAAGAGATGACAGGTCCTCTTTATGGAGACCTCATGTAATAGAAATAAGAGATGACAGGTCCTCTTTATGGAGATCATGTAATAGAAATAAGAGATGACAGGTCCTCTTTATGGAGATCTCATGTAATAGAAATAAGAGATGACAGGTCCTCTTTATGGAGATCATGTAATAGAAATAAGAGATGACAGGTCCTCTTTATGGAGATCTCATGTAATAGAAATAAGAGATGACAGGTCCTCTTTATGGAGAGATCTCATGTAATAGAAATAAGAGATGACAGGTCCTCTTTATGGAGATCTCATGTAATAGAAATAAGAGATGACAGGTCCTCTTTATGGGGATCTCATGTAATAGAAATAAGAGATGACAGGTCCTCTTTATGGAGATCTCATGTAATATAAATAAGAGATGACAGGTCCTCTTTATGGAGATCTCATGTAATAGAAAGAAGAGATGACAGGTCCTCTTTATGAAGAGATCTCATGTAATAGAAATAAGAGATGACAGGTCCTCTTTATGGAGATCTCATGTAATAGAAATAAGAGATGACAGGTCCTCTTTATGGGGAGATCTCATGTGATAGAAATAAGAGATGACAGGTCCTCTTTATGGAGATCTCATGTAATAGAAATAAGAGATGACAGGTCCTCTTTATGGAGATCTCATGTAATAGAATTAAGAGATGACAGGTCCTCTTTATGGAGAGATCTCATGTAATAGAAATAAGAGATGACAGGTCCTCTTTATGGAGATCTCATGTAATAGAAATAAGAGATGACAGGTCCTCTTTATGGAGATCATGTAATAGAAATAAGAGATGACAGGTCCTCTTTATGGAGATCTCATGTAATAGAAATAAGAGATGACAGGTCCTCTTTATGGAGATCTCATGTAATAGAAATAAGAGATGACAGGTCCTCTTTATGGAGATCTCATGTAATAGAAATAAGAGATGACAGGTTCTCTTTATGGAGAGATCTCATGTAATATAAATAAGAGATGACAGGTCCTCTTTATGAAGATCTCATGTAATAGAAATAAGAGATGACAGGTCCTATTTATGGAGATCTCATGTAATAGAAATAAGAGATGACAGGTCCTCTTTATGGAGAGATCTCATGTAATAGAAATAAGAGATGACAGGTCCTCTTTATGGAGATCTCATGTAATAGAAATAAGAGATGACAGGTCCTCTTTATGGGGAGATCTCATGTAATAGAAATAAGAGATGACAGGTCCTCTTTATGGAGATCTCATGTAATAGAAATAAGAGATGACAGGTCCTCTTTATGGAAATCTCATGTAATAGAAATAAGAGGTGACAGGTCCTCTTTATGGAGATCTCATATAATAGAAATAAGAGATGACAGGTCCTCTTTATGGGGATCTCATGTAATAGAAATAAGAGATGACAGGTCCTATTTATGGAGATCTCATGTAATAGAAATAAGAGATGACAGGTCCTCTTTATGGAAATCTCATGTAATAGAAATAAGAGGTGACAGGTCCTCTTTATGGAGAGATCTCATGTAATAGAAATAAGAGATGACGGGTCCTCTTTATGGAGATCTCATGTAATAGAAATAAGAGATGACAGATCCTCTTTATGGAGATCTCATGTAATAGAAATAAGAGATGACAGGTCCTCTTTATGGAGAGATCTCATGTAATAGAAATAAGAGATGACAGGTTCTCTTTAAGAAGATCTCATGTAATAGAAATAAGAGATGACAGGTCCTCTTTATGGAGAGATCTCATGTAATAGAATAAGAGATGACAGGTCCTCTTTATGGAGATCTCATGTAATAGAAATAAGAGATGACAGGTCCTCTTTATGGAGATCTCATGTAATAGAAATAAGAGATGACAGGTCCTCTTTATGGAGAGATCTCATGTAATAGAAATAAGAGATGACAGGTCCTCTTTATGGAGATCTCATGTAATAGAAATAAGAGATGACAGGTCCTCTTTATGGAGATCTCATGTAATAGAAATAAGAGATGACAGGTCCTCTTTATGGAGATCTCATGTAATAGAAATAAGAGATGACAGGTCCTCTTTATGGAGATCATGTAATAGAAATAAGAGATGACAGGTCCTCTTTATGGGGATCTCATGTAATAGAAATAAGAGATGACAGGTCCTCTTTATGGAGAGATCTCATGTAATAGAATAAGAGATGACAGGTCCTCCTTATGGAGATCTCATGTAATAGAAATAAGAGATGGCAGGTCCTCTTTATGGAGATCTCATGTAATAGAAATAAGAGATGACAGGTCCTCTTTATGGAAATCTCATGTAATAGAAATAAGAGATGACGGGTCCTCTTTATGGAGAGATCTCATGTAATAGAAATAAGAGATGACGGGTCCTCTTGATGGGGAGATCTCATGTAATAGAAATAAGAGATGACAGGTCCTCTTTATGGAGAGATCTCATGTAATAGAATAAGAGATGACAGGTCCTCCTTATGGAGATCTCATGTAATAGAAATAAGAGATGGCAGGTCCTCTTTATGGAGATCTCATGTAATAGAAATAAGAGGTGACAGGTCCTCTTTATGGAAATCTCATGTAATAGAAATAAGAGATGACGGGTCCTCTTTATGGAGAGATCTCATGTAATAGAAATAAGAGATGACGGGTCCTCTTGATGGGGAGATCTCATGTAATAGAAATAAGAGATGACAGGTCCTCTTTATGGAGATCTCATGTAATAGAAATAAGAGATGACAGGTCCTCTTTATGGAGATCTCATGTAATAGAAATAAGAGATGACAGGTCCTCTTTATGGAGGTCTCATGTAATATAAATAAGAGATGACAGGTCCTCTTTATGGAGAGATCTCATGTAATAGAAATAAGAGATGACAGGTCCTCTTTATGGAAATCTCATGTAATAGAAATAAGAGATGACAGGTCCTCTTTATGGAGATCTCATGTAATAGAAATAAGAGATGACAGGTCCTCTTTATGGAGATCTCATGTAATAGAAATAAGAGATGACAGGTCCTCTTTATGGAGGTCTCATGTAATATAAATAAGAGATGACAGGTCCTCTTTATGGAGATCTCATGTAATAGAAATAAGAGGTGACAGGTCCTCTTTATTGAGATCTCATGTAATAGAAATAAGAGATGATGGGTCCTCTTTATGGAGAGATCTCATGTAATAGAAATAAGAGATGACAGGTCCTCTTTATGGAGATCTCATGTAATAGAAATAAGAGATGACAGGTCCTCTTTATGAAGAGATCTCATGTAATAGAAATGAGATGACAGGTCCTCTTTATGGAGATCTCATGTAATAGAATTAAGAGATGACAGGTCCTCTTGATGGGGAGATCTCATGTAATAGAAATAAGAGGTGACAGGTCCTCTTTATGAAGAGATCTCATGTAATAGAAATAAGAGATGACAGGTCCTCTTTATGGAGATCTCATGTAATAGAAATAAGAGATGACAGGTCCTCTTTATGAAGAGATCTCATGTAATAGAAATAAGAGATGACAGGTCCTCTTTATGGAGATCTCATGTAATAGAATTAAGAGATGACAGGTCCTCTTGATGGGGAGATCTCATGTAATAGAAATAAGAGATGACAGGTCCTCTTTATGGAGATCTCATGTAATAGAAATAAGAGATGACAGGTCCTCTTTATGGAGATCTCATGTAATAGAAATAAGAGATGACAGGTCCTCTTTATGGAGGTCTCATGTAATATAAATAAGAGATGACAGGTCCTCTTTATGGAGAGATCTCATGTAATAGAAATAAGAGATGACAGGTCCTCTTTATGGAAATCTCATGTAATAGAAATAAGAGATGACGGGTCCTCTTTATGGAGATCTCATGTAATAGAAATAAGAGATGACAGGTCCTCTTTATGGAGATCTCATGTAATAGAAATAAGAGATGACAGGTCCTCTTTATGGAGGTCTCATGTAATATAAATAAGAGATGACAGGTCCTCTTTATGGAGATCTCATGTAATAGAAATAAGAGGTGACAGGTCCTCTTTATTGAGATCTCATGTAATAGAAATAAGAGATGATGGGTCCTCTTTATGGAGAGATCTCATGTAATAGAAATAAGAGATGACAGGTCCTCTTTATGGAGATCTCATGTAATATAAATAAGAGATGACAGGTCCTCTTTATGGAGATCTCATGTAATAGAAATAAGAGATGACAGGTCCTCTTTATGGGGAGATCTCATGTAATATAAATAAGAGATGACAGGTCCTCTTTATGAAGATCTCATGTAATAGAAATAAGAGATGACAGGTCCTCTTTATGGAGAGATCTCATGTAATAGAAATAGGAGATGACAGGTCCTCTTTATGGAGAGATCATGTAATAGAAATAAGAGATGACAGGTCCTCTTTATGGAGAGATCTCATGTAATAGAAATAAGAGATGACAGGTCCTCTTTATGGAGATCTCATGTAATAGAAATAAGAGATGACAGGTCCTCTTTATGGAGAGATCTCATGTAATAGAAATAGGAGATGACAGGTCCTCTTTATGGAGAGATCATGTAATAGAAATAAGAGATGACAGGTCCTCTTTATGGAGAGATCTCATGTAATAGAAATAAGAGATGACAGGTCCTCTTTATGGAGATCTCATGTAATAGAAATAAGAGATGACAGGTCCTCTTTATGGAGATCTCATGTAATAGAAATAAGAGATGACAGGTCCTCTTTATGGAGACCTCATGTAATAGAAATAAGAGATGACAGGTCCTCTTTATGGAGACCTCATGTAATAGAAGTAAGAGATGACAGGTCCTCTTTATGGAGATCATGTAATAGAAATAAGAGATGACAGGTCCTCTTTATGGAGATCTCATGTAATAGAAATAAGAGATGACAGGTCCTCTTTATGGAGATCTCATGTAATAGAAATAAGAGATGACAGGTCCTCTTTATGGGGAGATTTCATGTAATAGAAATAAGAGATGACAGGTCCTCTTTATGGAGATCTTATGTAATAGAAATAAGAGATGACAGGTCCTCTTTATGGGGAGATCTCATGTAATATAAATAAGAGATGACAGGTCCTCTTTATGAAGATCTCATGTAATAGAAATAAGAGATGACAGGTCCTCTTTATGGAGAGATCTCATGTAATAGAAATAGGAGATGACAGGTCCTCTTTATGGAGAGATCATGTAATAGAAATAAGAGATGACAGGTCCTCTTTATGGAGATCTCATGTAATAGAAATAAGAGATGACAGGTCCTCTTTATGGAGAGATCTCATGTAATAGAAATAAGAGATGACAGGTCCTCTTTATGGAGATCTCATGTAATAGAAATAAGAGGTGACAGGTCCTCTTTATGGAGATCTCATGTAATAGAAATAAGAGATGACAGGTCCTCTTTATGGAGATCTCATGTAATAGAAATAAGAGATGACAGGTCCTCTTTATGGAGATCTCATGTAATAGAAATAAGAGATGACAGGTCCTCTTTATGGAGATCATGTAATAGAAATAAGAGATGACAGGTCCTCTTTATGGAGAGATCTCATGTAATAGAAATAGGAGATGACAGGTCCTCTTTATGGAGAGATCATGTAATAGAAATAAGAGATGACAGGTCCTCTTTATGGAGATCTCATGTAATAGAAATAAGAGATGACAGGTCCTCTTTATGGAGAGATCTCATGTAATAGAAATAATAGATGACAGGTCCTCTTTATGGAGATCATGTAATAGAAATAAGAGATGACAGGTCCTCTTTATGGAGATCTCATGTGATAGAAATAAGAGATGACAGGTCCTCTTTATGGAGATCTCATGTAATAGAAATAAGAGATGACAGGTCCTCTTTATGGAGATCTCATGTAATAGAAATAAGAGGTGACAGGTCCTCTTTATGGAGATCTCATGTAATAGAAATAAGAGATGACAGGTCCTCTTTATGGAGATCTCATGTAATAGAAATAAGAGATGACAGGTCCTCTTTATGGAGACCTCATGTAATAGAAATAAGAGATGACAGGTCCTCTTTATGGAGATCATGTAATAGAAATAAGAGATGACAGGTCCTCTTTATGGAGATCTCATGTAATAGAAATAAGAGATGACAGGTCCTCTTTATGGAGAGATCTCATGTAATAGAAATAAGAGATGACAGGTCCTCTTTATGGAGATCTCATGTAATAGAAATAAGAGATGACAGGTCCTCTTTATGGAGGTCTCATGTAATAGAAATAAGAGATGACAGGTCCTCTTTATGGAGATCTCATGTAATAGAAATAAGAGATGACAGGTCCTCTTTATGAAGAGATCTCATGTAATAGAAAGAAGAGATGACAGGTCCTCTTTATGGAGATCTCATGTAATAGAAATAAGAGATGACAGGTCCTCTTTATGGAGAGATCTCATGTGATAGAAATAAGAGATGACAGGTCCTCTTTATGGAGATCTCATGTAATAGAAATAAGAGATGACAGGTCCTCTTTATGGAGATCTCATGTAATAGAATTAAGAGATGACAGGTCCTCTTTATGGAGAGATCTCATGTAATAGAAATAAGAGATGACAGGTCCTCTTTATGGAGATCTAATGTAATAGAAATAAGAGATGACAGGTCCTCTTTATGGAGATCATGTAATAGAAATAAGAGATGACAGGTCCTCTTTATGGAGATCTCATGTAATAGAAATAAGAGATGACAGGTCCTCTTTATGGAGAGATCTCATGTAATATAAATAAGAGATGACAGGTCCTCTTTATGAAGATCTCATGTAATAGAAATAAGAGATGACAGGTCCTATTTATGGAGATCTCATGTAATAGAAATAAGAGATGACAGGTCCTCTTTATGGAGAGATCTCATGTAATAGAAATAAGAGATGACAGGTCCTCTTTATGGAGATCTCATGTAATAGAAATAAGAGATGACAGGTCCTCTTTATGGAGAGATCTCATGTAATATAAATAAGAGATGACAGGTCCTCTTTATGAAGATCTCATGTAATAGAAATAAGAGATGACAGGTCCTATTTATGGAGATCTCATGTAATAGAAATAAGAGATGACAGGTCCTCTTTATGGAGAGATCTCATGTAATAGAAATAAGAGATGACAGGTCCTCTTTATGGAGATCTCATGTAATAGAAATAAGAGATGACAGGTCCTCTTTATGGAAATCTCATGTAATAGAAATAAGAGGTGACAGGTCCTCTTTATGGAGATCATGTAATAGAAATAAGAGATGACGGGTCCTCTTTATGGAGATCTCATGTAATAGAAATAAGAGATGACAGGTCCTCTTTATGGAGATCATGTAATAGAAATAAGAGATGACAGGTCCTCTTTATGGGGATCTCATGTAATAGAAATAAGAGATGACAGGTCCTCTTTATGGAGAGATCATGTAATAGAAATAAGAGGTGACAGGTCCTCTTTATGGAGATCTCATGTAATAGAAATAAGAGATGACAGGTCCTCTTTATGGAGATCATGTAATAGAAATAAGAGATGACAGGTCCTCTTTATGGAGAGATCTCATGTAATAGAAATAGGAGATGACAGGTCCTCTTTACGGAGAGATCATGTAATAGAAATAAGAGATGACAGGTCCTCTTTATGGAGATCTCATGTAATAGAAATAAGAGATGACAGGTCCTCTTTATGGAGATCTCATGTAATAGAAATAAGAGATGACAGGTCCTCTTTATGGAGACCTCATGTAATAGAAATAAGAGATGACAGGTCCTCTTTATGGAGATCATGTAATAGAAATAAGAGATGACAGGTCCTCTTTATGGAGATCTCATGTAATAGAAATAAGAGATGACAGGTCCTCTTTATGGAGATCATGTAATAGAAATAAGAGATGACAGGTCCTCTTTATGGAGATCTCATGTAATAGAAATAAGAGATGACAGGTCTTCTTTATGGAGAGATCTCATGTAATAGAAATAAGAGATGACAGGTCCTCTTTATGGAGATCTCATGTAATAGAAATAAGAGATGACAGGTCCTCTTTATGGAGGTCTCATGTAATAGAAATAAGAGATGACAGGTCCTCTTTATGGAGATCTCATGTAATAGAAATAAGAGATGACAGGTCCTCTTTATGAAGAGATCTCATGTAATAGAAAGAAGAGATGACAGGTCCTCTTTATGGAGATCTCATGTAATAGAAATAAGAGATGACAGGTCCTCTTTATGGGGAGATCTCATGTGATAGAAATAAGAGATGACAGGTCCTCTTTATGGAGATCTCATGTAATAGAAATAAGAGATGACAGGTCCTCTTTATGGAGATCTCATGTAATAGAATTAAGAGATGACAGGTCCTCTTTATGGGGAGATCTCATGTGATAGAAATAAGAGATGACAGGTCCTCTTTATGGAGATCTCATGTAATAGAAATAAGAGATGACAGGTCCTCTTTATGGAGATCTCATGTAATAGAATTAAGAGGTGACAGGTCCTCTTTATGGAGAGATCTCATGTAATAGAAATAAGAGGTGACAGGTCCTCTTTATGGGGATCTCATGTAATAGAAATAAGAGATGACAGGTCCTCTTTATGGAGAGATCTCATGTAATAGAATAAGAGATGACAGGTCCTCTTTATGGAGATCTAATGTAATAGAAATAAGAGATGACAGGTCCTCTTTATGGAGATCATGTAATAGAAATAAGAGATGACAGGTCCTCTTTATGGAGATCTCATGTAATAGAAATAAGAGATGACAGGTCCTCTTTATGGAGAGATCTCATGTAATATAAATAAGAGATGACAGGTCCTCTTTATGAAGATCTCATGTAATAGAAATAAGAGATGACAGGTCCTATTTATGGAGATCTCATGTAATAGAAATAAGAGATGACAGGTCCTCTTTATGGAGAGATCTCATGTAATAGAAATAAGAGATGACAGGTCCTCTTTATGGAGATCTCATGTAATAGAAATAAGAGATGACAGGTCCTCTTTATGGAAATCTCATGTAATAGAAATAAGAGGTGACAGGTCCTCTTTATGGAGAGATCTCATGTAATAGAAATAAGAGATGACGGGTCCTCTTTATGGAGATCTCATGTAATAGAAATAAGAGATGACAGGTCCTCTTTATGGAGATCATGTAATAGAAATAAGAGATGACAGGTCCTCTTTATGGGGATCTCATGTAATAGAAATAAGAGATGACAGGTCCTCTTTATGGAGAGATCATGTAATAGAAATAAGAGGTGACAGGTCCTCTTTATGGAGATCTCATGTAATAGAAATAAGAGATGACAGGTCCTCTTTATGGAGATCATGTAATAGAAATAAGAGATGACAGGTCCTCTTTATGGAGAGATCTCATGTAATAGAAATAGGAGATGACAGGTCCTCTTTACGGAGAGATCATGTAATAGAAATAAGAGATGACAGGTCCTCTTTATGGAGATCTCATGTAATAGAAATAAGAGATGACAGGTCCTCTTTATGGAGAGATCTCATGTAATAGAAATAAGAGATGACAGGTCCTCTTTATGGAGATCTCATGTAATAGAAATAAGAGATGACGGTCCTCTTTATGGAGAGATCTCATGTAATATAAATAAGAGATGACAGGTCCTCTTTATGAAGAGATCTCATGTAATAGAAATAAGAGATGACAGGTCCTCTTTATGGAGATCTCATGTAATAGAAATAAGAGATGACAGGTCCTCTTTATGGAGATCTCATGTAATAGAATTAAGAGATGACAGGTCCTCTTTATGGAGAGATCTCATGTAATAGAAATAAGAGATGACAGGTCCTCTTTATGGAGATCTCATGTAATAGAAATAAGAGATGACAGGTCCTCTTTATGGAGATCATGTAATAGAAATAAGAGATGACAGGTCCTCTTTATGGAGATCTCATGTAATAGAAATAAGAGATGACAGGTCCTATTTATGGAGATCTCATGTAATAGAAATAAGAGATGACAGGTCCTCTTTATGGAGAGATCTCATGTAATAGAAATAAGAGATGACAGGTCCTCTTTATGGAGATCTCATGTAATAGAAATAAGAGATGACAGGTCCTCTTTATGGGGAGATCTCATGTAATAGAAATAAGAGATGACAGGTCCTCTTTATGGAGATCTCATGTAATAGAAATAAGAGATGACAGGTCCTCTTTATGGAAATCTCATGTAATAGAAATAAGAGGTGACAGGTCCTCTTTATGGAGATCTCATGTAATAGAAATAAGAGATGACAGGTCCTCTTTATGGGGATCTCATGTAATAGAAATAAGAGATGACAGGTCCTATTTATGGAGATCTCATGTAATAGCAATAAGAGATGACAGGTCCTCTTTATGGAAATCTCATGTAATAGAAATAAGAGGTGACAGGTCCTCTTTATGGAGAGATCTCATGTAATAGAAATAAGAGATGACGGGTCCTCTTTATGGAGATCTCATGTAATAGAAATAAGAGATGACAGGTCCTCTTTATGGAGATCTCATGTAATAGAAATAAGAGATGACAGGTCCTCTTTATGGAGAGATCTCATGTAATAGAAATAAGAGATGACAGGTTCTCTTTAAGAAGATCTCATGTAATAGAAATAAGAGATGACAGGTTCTCTTTATGGAGAGATCTCATGTAATAGAAATAAGAGGTGACAGGTCCTCTTTATGGAGATCTCATGTAATAGAAATAAGAGATGACAGGTCCTCTTTATGGAGAGATCTCATGTAATAGAATAAGAGATGACAGGTCCTCTTTATGGAGATCTCATGTAATAGAAATAAGAGATGACAGGTCCTCTTTATGGAGATCTCATGTAATAGAAATAAGAGATGACAGGTCCTCTTTATGGAGAGATCTCATGTAATAGAAATAAGAGATGACAGGTCCTCTTTATGGAGATCTCATGTAATAGAAATAAGAGATGACAGGTCCTCTTTATGGAGATCTCATGTAATAGAAATAAGAGATGACAGGTCCTCTTTATGGAGATCTCATGTAATAGAAATAAGAGATGACAGGTCCTCTTTATGGAGATCATGTAATAGAAATAAGAGATGACAGGTCCTCTTTATGGAGAGATCTCATGTAATAGAATAAGAGATGACAGGTCCTCCTTATGGAGATCTCATGTAATAGAAATAAGAGATGACAGGTCCTCTTTATGGAGATCTCATGTAATAGAAATAAGAGGTGACAGGTCCTCTTTATGGAGGTCTCATGTAATATAAATAAGAGATGACAGGTCCTCTTTATGGAAATCTCATGTAATAGAAATAAGAGATGACGGGTCCTCTTTATGGAGAGATCTCATGTAATAGAAATAAGAGATGACAGGTCCTCTTGATGGGGAGATCTCATGTAATAGAAATAAGAGATGACAGGTCCTCTTTATGGAGATCTCATGTAATAGAAATAAGAGATGACAGGTCCTCTTTATGGAGGTCTCATGTAATATAAATAAGAGATGACAGGTCCTCTTTATGGAGAGATCTCATGTAATAGAAATAAGAGGTGACAGGTCCTCTTTATGAAGAGATCTCATGTAATAGAAATAAGAGATGACAGGTCCTCTTTATGGAGATCTCATGTAATAGAAATAAGAGATGACAGGTCCTCTTTATGAAGAGATCTCATGTAATAGAAATAAGAGATGACAGGTCCTCTTTATGGAGATCTCATGTAATAGAATTAAGAGATGACAGGTCCTCTTGATGGGGAGATCTCATGTAATAGAAATAAGAGATGACAGGTCCTCTTTATGGAGATCTCATGTAATAGAAATAAGAGATGACAGGTCCTCTTTATGGAGGTCTCATGTAATATAAATAAGAGATGACAGGTCCTCTTTATGGAGAGATCTCATGTAATAGAAATAAGAGATGACAGGTCCTCTTTATGGGGAGATCTCATGTAATAGAAATAAGAGGTGACAGGTCCTCTTTATGGAGATCTCATGTAATAGAAATAAGAGATGACAGGTCCTCTTTATGGAGATCTCATGTAATAGAAATAAGAGATGACAGGTCCTCTTTATGGAGAGATCTCATGTAATAGAAATAAGAGGTGACAGGTCCTCTTTATGGGGAGATCTCATGTAATAGAAATAAGAGATGACAGGTCCTCTTTATGGAGATCTCATGTAATAGAAATAAGAGGTGACAGGTCCTCTTTATGGAGAGATCTCATGTAATAGAAATAAGAGGTGACAGGTCCTCTTTATGGAGATCTCATGTAATAGAAATAAGAGATGACAGGTCCTCTTTATGGAGAGATCTCATGTAATAGAAATAAGAGGTGACAGGTCCTCTTTATGGAGATCTCATGTAATAGAAATAAGAGATGACAGGTCCTCTTTATGGAGAGATCTCATGTAATAGAAATAAGAGGTGACAGGTCCTCTTTATGGGGAGATCTCATGTAATAGAAATAAGAGATGACAGGTCCTCTTTATGGAAATCTCATGTAATAGAAATAAGAGATGACAGGTCCTCTTTATGGAGAGATCTCATGTAATAGAAATAAGAGGTGACAGGTCCTCTTTATGGGGAGATCTCATGTAATAGAAATAAGAGATGACAGGTTCTCTTTATGGAAATCTCATGTAATAGAAATAAGAGATGACAGGTCCTCTTTATGGAGATCTCATGTAATAGAAATAAGAGATGACAGGTCCTCTTTATGGAGAGATCTCATGTAATAGAAATAAGAGATGACAGGTCCTCTTTATGGAGATCTCATGTAATATAAATAAGAGATGACAGGTCCTCTTTATGGAGATCTCATGTAATAGAAATAAGAGATGACAGGTCCTCTTTATGGAGAGATCTCATGTAATAGAAATAAGAGATGACAGGTCCTCTTTATGGAGATCTCATGTAATAGAAATAAGAGATGACAGGTCCTCTTTATGGAGAGATCTCATGTAATAGAAATAAGAGATGACAGGTCCTCTTTATGGAGATCTCATGTAATAGAAATAAGAGATGACAGGTCCTCTTTATGGGGAGATCTCATGTAATATAAATAAGAGATGACAGGTCCTCTTTATGAAGATCTCATGTAATAGAAATAAGAGATGACAGGTCCTCTTTATGGAGAGATCTCATGTAATAGAAATAGGAGATGACAGGTCCTCTTTATGGAGAGATCATGTAATAGAAATAAGAGATGACAGGTCCACTTTATGGAGAGATCTCATGTAATAGAAATAAGAGATGACAGGTCCTCTTTATGGAGATCTCATGTAATAGAAATAAGAGATGACAGGTCCTCTTTATGGAGATCTCATGTAATAGAAATAAGAGATGACAGGTCCTCTTTATGGAGACCTCATGTAATAGAAATAAGAGATGACAGGTCCTCTTTATGGAGACCTCATGTAATAGAAATAAGAGATGACAGGTCCTCTTTATGGGGAGATTTCATGTAATAGAAATAAGAGATGACAGGTCCTCTTTATGGAGATCTTATGTAATAGAAATAAGAGATGACAGGTCCTCTTTATGGGGAGATCTCATGTAATATAAATAAGAGATGACAGGTCCTCTTTATGAAGATCTCATGTAATAGAAATAAGAGATGACAGGTCCTCTTTATGGAGAGATCTCATGTAATAGAAATAGGAGATGACAGGTCCTCTTCATGGAGAGATCATGTAATAGAAATAAGAGATGACAGGTCCTCTTTATGGAGATCTCATGTAATAGAAATAAGAGATGACAGGTCCTCTTTATAGAGAGATCTCATGTAATAGAAATAAGAGATGACAGGTCCTCTTTATGGAGATCTCATGTAATAGAAATAAGAGGTGACAGGTCCTCTTTATGGAGATCTCATGTAATAGAAATAAGAGATGACAGGTCCTCTTTATGGAGATCTCATGTAATAGAAATAAGAGATGACAGGTCCTCTTTATGGAGATCTCATGTAATAGAAATAAGAGATGACAGGTCCTCTTTATGGAGATCATGTAATAGAAATAAGAGATGACAGGTCCTCTTTATGGAGAGATCTCATGTAATAGAAATAGGAGATGACAGGTCCTCTTTATGGAGAGATCATGTAATAGAAATAAGAGATGACAGGTCCTCTTTATGGAGATCTCATGTAATAGAAATAAGAGATGACAGGTCCTCTTTATGGAGAGATCTCATGTAATAGAAATAATAGATGACAGGTCCTCTTTATGGAGACCTCATGTAATAGAAATAAGAGATGACAGGTCCTCTTTATGGAGATCTCATGTGATAGAAATAAGAGATGACAGGTCCTCTTTATGGAGATCTCATGTAATAGAAATAAGAGATGACAGGTCCTCTTTATGGAGATCTCATGTAATAGAAATAAGAGGTGACAGGTCCTCTTTATGGAGATCTCATGTAATAGAAATAAGAGATGACAGGTCCTCTTTATGGAGATCTCATGTAATAGAAATAAGAGATGACAGGTCCTCTTTATGGAGACCTCATGTAATAGAAATAAGAGATGACAGGTCCTCTTTATGGAGATCATGTAATAGAAATAAGAGATGACAGGTCCTCTTTATGGAGATCTCATGTAATAGAAATAAGAGATGACAGGTCCTCTTTATGGAGATCATGTAATAGAAATAAGAGATGACAGGTCCTCTTTATGGAGATCTCATGTAATAGAAATAAGAGATGACAGGTCCTCTTTATGGAGATCTCATGTAATAGAAATAAGAGATGGCAGGTCCTCTTTATGGAGATCTCATGTAATAGAAATAAGAGATGACAGGTCCTCTTTATGGAGATCTCATGTAATAGAAATAAGAGATGACAGGTCCTCTTTATGGAGATCTCATGTAATATTAATAAGAGATGACAGGTCCTCTTTATGGAGATCTCATGTAATAGAAAGAAGAGATGACAGGTCCTCTTTATGAAGAGATCTCATGTAATAGAAAGAAGAGGTGACAGGTCCTCTTTATGGAGATCTCATGTAATAGAAATAAGAGATGACAGGTCCTCTTTATGGGGAGATCTCATGTGATAGAAATAAGAGATGACAGGTCCTCTTTATGGAGATCTCATGTAATAGAAATAAGAGATGACAGGTCCTCTTTATGGAGATCTCATGTAATAGAATTAAGAGATGACAGGTCCTCTTTATGGAGAGATCTCATGTAATAGAAATAAGAGATGACAGGTCCTCTTTATGGAGATCTAATGTAATAGAAATAAGAGATGACAGGTCCTCTTTATGGAGATCATGTAATAGAAATAAGAGATGACAGGTCCTCTTTATGGAGATCTCATGTAATATAAATAAGAGATGACAGGTCCTCTTTATGGAGAGATCTCATGTAATATAAATAAGAGATGACAGGTCCTCTTTATGAAGATCTCATGTAATAGAAATAAGAGATGACAGGTCCTATTTATGGAGATCTCATGTAATAGAAATAAGAGATGACAGGTCCTCTTTATGGAGATCTCATGTAATAGAAATAAGAGATGACAGGTCCTCTTTATGGAAATCTCATGTAATAGAAATAAGAGGTGACAGGTCCTCTTTATGGAGAGATCTCATGTAATAGAAATAAGAGATGACGGGTCCTCTTTATGGAGATCTCATGTAATAGAAATAAGAGATGACAGGTCCTCTTTATGGAGATCATGTAATAGAAATAAGAGATGACAGGTCCTCTTTATGGGGATCTCATGTAACAGAAATAAGAGATGACAGGTCCTCTTTATGGAGAGATCATGTAATAGAAATAAGAGGTGACAGGTCCTCTTTATGGAGATCTCATGTAATAGAAATAAGAGATGACAGGTCCTCTTTATGGAGATCTCATGTAATAGAAATAAGAGATGACAGGTCCTCTTTATGGAGATCTCATGTAATAGAAATAAGAGATGACAGGTCCTCTTTATGGAGATCATGTAATAGAAATAAGAGATGACAGGTCCTCTTTATGGAGAGATCTCATGTAATAGAAATAGGAGATGACAGGTCCTCTTTATGGAGAGATCATGTAATAGAAATAAGAGATGACAGATCCTCTTTATGGAGATCTCATGTAATAGAAATAAGAGATGACAGGTCCTCTTTATGGAGAGATCTCATGTAATAGAAATAAGAGATGACAGGTCCTCTTTATGGAGAGATCTCATGTAATATAAATAAGAGATGACAGGTCCTCTTTATGAAGATCTCATGTAATAGAAATAAGAGATGACAGGTCCTCTTTATGGAGATCTCATGTAATAGAAATAAGAGATGACAGGTCCTCTTTATGGAGAGATCATGTAATAGAAATAAGAGATGACAGGTCCTCTTTATGGAGATCTCATATAATAGAAATAAGAGATGACAGGTCCTCTTTATGGAGAGATCTCATGTAATAGAAATAAGAGATGACAGGTCCTCTTTATGGAGAGATCTCATGTAATATAAATAAGAGATGACAGGTCCTCTTTATGAAGATCTCATGTAATAGAAATAAGAGATGACAGGTCCTATTTATGGAGATCTCATGTAATAGAAATAAGAGATGACAGGTCCTCTTTATGGAGAGATCTCATGTAATAGAAATAAGAGATGACAGGTCCTCTTTATGGAGATCTCATGTAATAGAAATAAGAGATGACAGGTCCTCTTTATGGAAATCTCATGTAATAGAAATAAGAGGTGACAGGTCCTCTTTATGGAGATCATGTAATAGAAATAAGAGATGACAGGTCCTCTTTATGGGGATCTCATGTAATAGAAATAAGAGATGACAGGTCCTCTTTATGGAGAGATCATGTAATAGAAATAAGAGGTGACAGGTCCTCTTTATGGAGATCTCATGTAATAGAAATAAGAGATGACAGGTCCTCTTTATGGAGATCTCATGTAATAGAAATAAGAGATGACAGGTCCTCTTTATGGAGATCTCATGTAATAGAAATAAGAGATGACAGGTCCTCTTTATGGAGATCATGTAATAGAAATAAGAGATGACAGGTCCTCTTTATGGAGAGATCTCATGTAATAGAATAAGAGATGACAGGTCCTCTTTATGGAGAGATCTCATGTAATAGAAATAAGAGATGACAGGTCCTCTTTATGGAGAGATCTCATGTAATAGAAATAGGAGATGACAGGTCCTCTTTATGGAGAGATCATGTAATAGAAATAAGAGATGACAGGTCCTCTTTATGGAGATCTCATGTAATAGAAATAAGAGATGACAGGTCCTCTTTATGGAGAGATCTCATGTAATAGAAATAAGAGATGACAGGTCCTCTTTATGGAGAGATCTCATGTAATAGAAATAATAGATGACAGGTCCTCTTTATGGAGACCTCATGTAATAGAAATAAGAGATGACAGGTCCTCTTTATGGAGATCTCATGTGATAGAAATAAGAGATGACAGGTCCTCTTTATGGAGATCTCATGTGATAGAAATAAGAGATGACAGGTCCTCTTTATGGAGATCTCATGTAATAGAAATAAGAGGTGACAGGTCCTCTTTATGGAGATCTCATGTAATAGAAATAAGAGATGACAGGTCCTCTTTATGGAGATCTCATGTAATAGAAATAAGAGATGACAGGTCCTCTTTATGGAGAGATCTCATGTAATAGAAATAAGAGGTGACAGGTCCTCTTTATGGGGAGATCTCATGTAATAGAAATAAGAGATGACAGGTCCTCTTTATGGAGATCTCATGTAATAGAAATAAGAGATGACAGGTCCTCTTTATGGAGAGATCTCATGTAATAGAAATAAGAGGTGACAGGTCCTCTTTATGGAGATCTCATGTAATAGAAATAAGAGATGACAGGTCCTCTTTATGGAGAGATCTCATGTAATAGAAATAAGAGGTGACAGGTCCTCTTTATGGAGATCTCATGTAATAGAAATAAGAGATGACAGGTACTCTTTATGGAGATCTCATGTAATAGAAATAAGAGATGACAGGTCCTCTTTATGGAGAGATCTCATGTAATAGAAATAAGAGATGACAGGTCCTTTTTATGGAGAGATCTCATGTAATAGAAATAAGAGATGACAGGTCCTCTTTATGGGGATCTCATGTAATAGAAATAAGAGATGACAGGTCCTCTTTATGGAGAGATCTCATGTAATAGAAATAAGAGATGACAGGTCCTCTTTATGGAGATCTCATGTAATATAAATAAGAGATGACAGGTCCTCTTTATGGAGATCTCATGTAATAGAAATAAGAGATGGCAGGTCCTCTTTATGGAGAGATCTCATGTAATAGAAATAAGAGATGACAGGTCCTCTTTATGGAGATCTCATGTAATAGAAATAAGAGATGACAGGTCCTCTTTATGGAGATCTCATGTAATAGAAATAAGAGATGACAGGTCCTCTTTATGGAGACCTCATGTAATAGAAATAAGAGATGACAGGTCCTCTTTATGGAGACCTCATGTAATAGAAATAAGAGATGACAGGTCCTCTTTATGGAGATCATGTAATAGAAATAAGAGATGACAGGTCCTCTTTATGGAGAGATCATGTAATAGAAATAAGAGATGACAGGTCCTCTTTATGGAGATCTCATGTAATAGAAATAAGAGATGACAGGTCCTCTTTATGGAGATCTCATGTAGTCCTCTTTATGGAGATCTCATGTAATAGAAATAAGAGATGACAGGTCCTCTTTATGGAGACCTCATGTAATAGAAATAAGAGATGACAGGTCCTCTTTATGGAGACCTCATGTAATAGAAATAAGAGATGACAGGTCCTCTTTATGGAGATCATGTAATAGAAATAAGAGATGACAGGTCCTCTTTATGGAGATCTCATGTAATAGAAATAAGAGATGACAGGTCCTCTTTATGGGGAGATTTCATGTAATAGAAATAAGAGATGACAGGTCCTCTTTATGGAGATCTTATGTAATAGAAATAAGAGATGACAGGTCCTCTTTATGGGGAGATCTCATGTAATATAAATAAGAGATGACAGGTCCTCTTTATGAAGATCTCATGTAATAGAAATAAGAGATGACAGGTCCTCTTTATGGAGAGATCTCATGTAATAGAAATAGGAGATGACAGGTCCTCTTCATGGAGAGATCATGTAATAGAAATAAGAGATGACAGGTCCTCTTTATGGAGATCTCATGTAATAGAAATAAGAGATGACAGGTCCTCTTTATGGAGAGATCTCATGTAATAGAAATAAGAGATGACAGGTCCTCTTTATGGAGATCTCATGTAATAGAAATAAGAGGTGACAGGTCCTCTTTATGGAGATCTCATGTAATAGAAATAAGAGATGACAGGTCCTCTTTATGGAGATCTCATGTAATAGAAATAAGAGATGACAGGTCCTCTTTATGGAGATCTCATGTAATAGAAATAAGAGATGACAGGTCCTCTTTATGGGGAGATTTCATGTAATAGAAATAAGAGATGACAGGTCCTCTTTATGGAGATCTTATGTAATAGAAATAAGAGATGACAGGTCCTCTTTATGGGGAGATCTCATGTAATATAAATAAGAGATGACAGGTCCTCTTTATGAAGATCTCATGTAATAGAAATAAGAGATGACAGGTCCTCTTTATGGAGAGATCTCATGTAATAGAAATAGGAGATGACAGGTCCTCTTCATGGAGAGATCATGTAATAGAAATAAGAGATGACAGGTCCTCTTTATGGAGATCTCATGTAATAGAAATAAGAGATGACAGGTCCTCTTTATGGAGAGATCTCATGTAATAGAAATAAGAGATGACAGGTCCTCTTTATGGAGATCTCATGTAATAGAAATAAGAGGTGACAGGTCCTCTTTATGGAGATCTCATGTAATAGAAATAAGAGATGACAGGTCCTCTTTATGGAGATCTCATGTAATAGAAATAAGAGATGACAGGTCCTCTTTATGGAGATCTCATGTAATAGAAATAAGAGATGACAGGTCCTCTTTATGGAGATCATGTAATAGAAATAAGAGATGACAGGTCCTCTTTATGGAGAGATCTCATGTAATAGAAATAGGAGATGACAGGTCCTCTTTATGGAGAGATCATGTAATAGAAATAAGAGATGACAGGTCCTCTTTATGGAGATCTCATGTAATAGAAATAAGAGATGACAGGTCCTCTTTATGGAGAGATCTCATGTAATAGAAATAATAGATGACAGGTCCTCTTTATGGAGACCTCATGTAATAGAAATAAGAGATGACAGGTCCTCTTTATGGAGATCTCATGTGATAGAAATAAGAGATGACAGGTCCTCTTTATGGAGATCTCATGTAATAGAAATAAGAGATGACAGGTCCTCTTTATGGAGATCTCATGTAATAGAAATAAGAGGTGACAGGTCCTCTTTATGGAGATCTCATGTAATAGAAATAAGAGATGACAGGTCCTCTTTATGGAGATCTCATGTAATAGAAATAAGAGATGACAGGTCCTCTTTATGGAGACCTCATGTAATAGAAATAAGAGATGACAGGTCCTCTTTATGGAGATCATGTAATAGAAATAAGAGATGACAGGTCCTCTTTATGGAGATCTCATGTAATAGAAATAAGAGATGACAGGTCCTCTTTATGGAGATCATGTAATAGAAATAAGAGATGACAGGTCCTCTTTATGGAGATCTCATGTAATAGAAATAAGAGATGACAGGTCCTCTTTATGGAGAGATCTCATGTAATAGAAATAAGAGATGACAGGTCCTCTTTATGGAGATCTCATGTAATAGAAATAAGAGATGACAGGTCCTCTTTATGGAGATCTCATGTAATATTAATAAGAGATGACAGGTCCTCTTTATGGAGATCTCATGTAATAGAAAGAAGAGATGACAGGTCCTCTTTATGAAGAGATCTCATGTAATAGAAAGAAGAGGTGACAGGTCCTCTTTATGGAGATCTCATGTAATAGAAATAAGAGATGACAGGTCCTCTTTATGGGGAGATCTCATGTGATAGAAATAAGAGATGACAGGTCCTCTTTATGGAGATCTCATGTAATAGAAATAAGAGATGACAGGTCCTCTTTATGGAGATCTCATGTAATAGAATTAAGAGATGACAGGTCCTCTTTATGGAGAGATCTCATGTAATAGAAATAAGAGATGACAGGTCCTCTTTATGGAGATCTAATGTAATAGAAATAAGAGATGACAGGTCCTCTTTATGGAGATCATGTAATAGAAATAAGAGATGACAGGTCCTCTTTATGGAGATCTCATGTAATATAAATAAGAGATGACAGGTCCTCTTTATGGAGAGATCTCATGTAATATAAATAAGAGATGACAGGTCCTCTTTATGAAGATCTCATGTAATAGAAATAAGAGATGACAGGTCCTATTTATGGAGATCTCATGTAATAGAAATAAGAGATGACAGGTCCTCTTTATGGAGATCTCATGTAATAGAAATAAGAGATGACAGGTCCTCTTTATGGAAATCTCATGTAATAGAAATAAGAGGTGACAGGTCCTCTTTATGGAGAGATCTCATGTAATAGAAATAAGAGATGACGGGTCCTCTTTATGGAGATCTCATGTAATAGAAATAAGAGATGACAGGTCCTCTTTATGGAGATCATGTAATAGAAATAAGAGATGACAGGTCCTCTTTATGGGGATCTCATGTAACAGAAATAAGAGATGACAGGTCCTCTTTATGGAGAGATCATGTAATAGAAATAAGAGGTGACAGGTTCTCTTTATGGAGATCTCATGTAATAGAAATAAGAGATGACAGGTCCTCTTTATGGAGATCTCATGTAATAGAAATAAGAGATGACAGGTCCTCTTTATGGAGATCTCATGTAATAGAAATAAGAGATGACAGGTCCTCTTTATGGAGATCATGTAATAGAAATAAGAGATGACAGGTCCTCTTTATGGAGAGATCTCATGTAATAGAAATAGGAGATGACAGGTCCTCTTTATGGAGAGATCATGTAATAGAAATAAGAGATGACAGATCCTCTTTATGGAGATCTCATGTAATAGAAATAAGAGATGACAGGTCCTCTTTATGGAGAGATCTCATGTAATAGAAATAAGAGATGACAGGTCCTCTTTATGGAGAGATCTCATGTAATATAAATAAGAGATGACAGGTCCTCTTTATGAAGATCTCATGTAATAGAAATAAGAGATGACAGGTCCTCTTTATGGAGATCTCATGTAATAGAAATAAGAGATGACAGGTCCTCTTTATGGAGAGATCATGTAATAGAAATAAGAGATGACAGGTCCTCTTTATGGAGATCTCATATAATAGAAATAAGAGATGACAGGTCCTCTTTATGGAGAGATCTCATGTAATAGAAATAAGAGATGACAGGTCCTCTTTATGGAGAGATCTCATGTAATATAAATAAGAGATGACAGGTCCTCTTTATGAAGATCTCATGTAATAGAAATAAGAGATGACAGGTCCTATTTATGGAGATCTCATGTAATAGAAATAAGAGATGACAGGTCCTCTTTATGGAGAGATCTCATGTAATAGAAATAAGAGATGACAGGTCCTCTTTATGGAGATCTCATGTAATAGAAATAAGAGATGACAGGTCCTCTTTATGGAAATCTCATGTAATAGAAATAAGAGGTGACAGGTCCTCTTTATGGAGAGATCTCATGTAATAGAAATAAGAGATGACGGGTCTTCTTTATGGAGATCTCATGTAATAGAAATAAGAGATGACAGGTCCTCTTTATGGAGATCATGTAATAGAAATAAGAGATGACAGGTCCTCTTTATGGGGATCTCATGTAATAGAAATAAGAGATGACAGGTCCTCTTTATGGAGAGATCATGTAATAGAAATAAGAGGTGACAGGTCCTCTTTATGGAGATCTCATGTAATAGAAATAAGAGATGACAGGTCCTCTTTATGGAGATCTCATGTAATAGAAATAAGAGATGACAGGTCCTCTTTATGGAGATCTCATGTAATAGAAATAAGAGATGACAGGTCCTCTTTATGGAGATCATGTAATAGAAATAAGAGATGACAGGTCCTCTTTATGGAGAGATCTCATGTAATAGAATAAGAGATGACAGGTCCTCTTTATGGAGAGATCTCATGTAATAGAAATAAGAGATGACAGGTCCTCTTTATGGAGAGATCTCATGTAATAGAAATAGGAGATGACAGGTCCTCTTTATGGAGAGATCATGTAATAGAAATAAGAGATGACAGGTCCTCTTTATGGAGATCTCATGTAATAGAAATAAGAGATGACAGGTCCTCTTTATGGAGAGATCTCATGTAATAGAAATAAGAGATGACAGGTCCTCTTTATGGAGAGATCTCATGTAATAGAAATAATAGATGACAGGTCCTCTTTATGGAGACCTCATGTAATAGAAATAAGAGATGACAGGTCCTCTTTATGGAGATCTCATGTGATAGAAATAAGAGATGACAGGTCCTCTTTATGGAGATCTCATGTGATAGAAATAAGAGATGACAGGTCCTCTTTATGGAGATCTCATGTAATAGAAATAAGAGGTGACAGGTCCTCTTTATGGAGAGATCTCATGTAATAGAAATAAGAGGTGACAGGTCCTCTTTATGGGGAGATCTCATGTAATAGAAATAAGAGATGACAGGTCCTCTTTATGGAGATCTCATGTAATAGAAATAAGAGATGACAGGTCCTCTTTATGGAGATCTCATGTGATAGAAATAAGAGATGACAGGTCCTCTTTATGGAGATCTCATGTAATAGAAATAAGAGATGACAGGTCCTCTTTATGGAGATCTCATGTAATAGAAATAAGAGATGACAGGTCCTCTTTATGGAGAGATCTCATGTAATAGAAATAAGAGGTGACAGGTCCTCTTTATGGGGAGATCTCATGTAATAGAAATAAGAGATGACAGGTCCTCTTTATGGAGATCTCATGTAATAGAAATAAGAGGTGACAGGTCCTCTTTATGGAGAGATCTCATGTAATAGAAATAAGAGGTGACAGGTCCTCTTTATGGAGATCTCATGTAATAGAAATAAGAGATGACAGGTCCTCTTTATGGAGAGATCTCATGTAATAGAAATAAGAGGTGACAGGTCCTCTTTATGGAGATCTCATGTAATAGAAATAAGAGATGACAGGTCCTCTTTATGGAGAGATCTCATGTAATAGAAATAAGAGGTGACAGGTCCTCTTTATGGAGATCTCATGTAATAGAAATAAGAGATGACAGGTCCTCTTTATGGAGATCTCATGTAATAGAAATAAGAGATGACAGGTCCTCTTTATGGAGAGATCTCATGTAATAGAAATAAGAGATGACAGGTCCTTTTTATGGAGAGATCTCATGTAATAGAAATAAGAGATGACAGGTCCTCTTTATGGGGATCTCATGTAATAGAAATAAGAGATGACAGGTCCTCTTTATGGAGAGATCTCATGTAATAGAAATAAGAGATGACAGGTCCTCTTTATGGAGATCTCATGTAATATAAATAAGAGATGACAGGTCCTCTTTATGGAGATCTCATGTAATAGAAATAAGAGATGGCAGGTCCTCTTTATGGAGAGATCTCATGTAATAGAAATAAGAGATGACAGGTCCTCTTTATGGAGATCTCATGTAATAGAAATAAGAGATGACAGGTCCTCTTTATGGAGATCTCATGTAATAGAAATAAGAGATGACAGGTCCTCTTTATGGAGACCTCATGTAATAGAAATAAGAGATGACAGGTCCTCTTTATGGAGACCTCATGTAATAGAAATAAGAGATGACAGGTCCTCTTTATGGAGATCATGTAATAGAAATAAGAGATGACAGGTCCTCTTTATGGAGATCTCATGTAATAGAAATAAGAGATGACAGGTCCTCTTTATGGAGATCTCATGTAATAGAAATAAGAGATGACAGGTCCTCTTTATGGGGAGATTTCATGTAATAGAAATAAGAGATGACAGGTCCTCTTTATGGAGATCTTATGTAATAGAAATAAGAGATGACAGGTCCTCTTTATGGGGAGATCTCATGTAATATAAATAAGAGATGACAGGTCCTTTTTATGAAGATCTCATGTAATAGAAATAAGAGATGGCAGGTCCTCTTTATGGAGAGATCTCATGTAATAGAAATAGGAGATGACAGGTCCTCTTTATGGAGAGATCATGTAATAGAAATAAGAGATGACAGGTCCTCTTTATGGAGATCTCATGTAATAGAAATAAGAGATGACAGGTCCTCTTTATGGAGAGATCTCATGTAATAGAAATAAGAGATGACAGGTCCTCTTTATGGAGATCTCATGTAATAGAAATAAGAGGTGACAGGTCCTCTTTATGGAGATCTCATGTAATAGAAATAAGAGGTGACAGGTCCTCTTTATGGAGATCTCATGTAATAGAAATAAGAGATGACAGGTCCTCTTTATGGAGATCATGTAATAGAAATAAGAGATGACAGGTCCTCTTTATGGAGAGATCTCATGTAATAGAAATAGGAGATGACAGGTCCTCTTTATGGAGAGATCATGTAATAGAAATAAGAGATGACAGGTCCTCTTTATGGAGATCTCATGTAATAGAAATAAGAGATGACAGGTCCTCTTTATGGAGATCTCATGTGATAGAAATAAGAGATGACAGGTCCTCTTTATGGAGATCTCATGTAATAGAAATAAGAGATGACAGGTCCTCTTTATGGAGATCTCATGTAATAGAAATAAGAGGTGACAGGTCCTCTTTATGGAGATCTCATGTAATAGAAATAAGAGATGACAGGTCCTCTTTATGGAGATCTCATGTAATAGAAATAAGAGATGACAGGTCCTCTTTATGGAGACCTCATGTAATAGAAATAAGAGATGACAGGTCCTCTTTATGGAGATCATGTAATAGAAATAAGAGATGACAGGTCCTCTTTATGGAGATCTCATGTAATAGAAATAAGAGATGACAGGTCCTCTTTATGGAGATCATGTAATAGAAATAAGAGATGACAGGTCCTCTTTATGGAGATCTCATGTAATAGAAATAAGAGATGACAGGTCCTCTTTATGGAGATCTCATGTAATAGAAATAAGAGATGACAGGTCCTCTTTATGGAGATCTCATGTAATAGAAAGAAGAGATGACAGGTCCTCTTTATGAAGAGATCTCATGTAATAGAAAGAAGAGGTGACAGGTCCTCTTTATGGAGATCTCATGTAATAGAAATAAGAGATGACAGGTCCCCTTTATGGGGAGATCTCATGTGATAGAAATAAGAGATGACAGGTCCTCTTTATGGAGATCTCATGTAATAGAAATAAGAGATGACAGGTCCTCTTTATGGAGATCTCATGTAATAGAATTAAGAGATGACAGGTCCTCTTTATGGAGAGATCTCATGTAATAGAAATAAGAGATGACAGGTCCTCTTTATGGAGATCTAATGTAATAGAAATAAGAGATGACAGGTCCTCTTTATGGAGATCATGTAATAGAAATAAGAGATGACAGGTCCTCTTTATGGAGATCTCATGTAATAGAAATAAGAGATGACAGGTCCTCTTTATGGAGAGATCTCATGTAATATAAATAAGAGATGACAGGTCCTCTTTATGAAGATCTCATGTAATAGAAATAAGAGATGACAGGTCCTATTTATGGAGAGATCTCATGTAATAGAAAGAAGAGATGACAGGTCCTCTTTATGAAGAGATCTCATGTAATAGAAATAAGAGATGACAGGTCCTCTTTATGAAGAGATCTCATGTAATAGAAATAAGAGATGACAGGTCCTCTTTATGGAGAGATCTCATGTAATAGAAATAAGAGATGACAGGTCCTCTTTATGGAGATCTCATGTAATAGAAATAAGAGATGACAGGTCCTCTTTATGGAAATCTCATGTAATAGAAATAAGAGGTGACAGGTCCTCTTTATGGAGAGATCTCATGTAATAGAAATAAGAGATGACGGGTCTTCTTTATGGAGATCTCATGTAATAGAAATAAGAGATGACAGGTCCTCTTTATGGAGATCATGTAATAGAAATAAGAGATGACAGGTCCTCTTTATGGGGATCTCATGTAATAGAAATAAGAGATGACAGGTCCTCTTTATGGAGATCATGTAATAGAAATAAGAGATGACAGGTCCTCTTTATGGAGAGATCTCATGTAATAGAATAAGAGATGACAGGTCCTCTTTATGGAGAGATCTCATGTAATAGAAATAAGAGATGATAGGTCCTCTTTATGGAGAGATCTCATGTAATAGAAATAGGAGATGACAGGTCCTCTTTATGGAGAGATCATGTAATAGAAATAAGAGATGACAGGTCCTCTTTATGGAGATCTCATGTAATAGAAATAAGAGATGACAGGTCCTCTTTATGGAGAGATCTCATGTAATAGAAATAAGAGATGACAGGTCCTCTTTATGGAGAGATCTCATGTAATAGAAATAATAGATGACAGGTCCTCTTTATGGAGACCTCATGTAATAGAAATAAGAGATGACAGGTCCTCTTTATGGAGATCTCATGTGATAGAAATAAGAGATGACAGGTCCTCTTTATGGAGATCTCATGTGATAGAAATAAGAGATGACAGGTCCTCTTTATGGAGATCTCATGTGATAGAAATAAGAGGTGACAGGTCCTCTTTATGGAGATCTCATGTAATAGAAATAAGAGATGACAGGTCCTCTTTATGGAGACCTCATGTAATAGAAATAAGAGATGACAGGTCCTCTTTATGGAGACCTCATGTAATAGAAATAAGAGATGACAGGTCCTCTTTATGGAGATCATGTAATAGAAATAAGAGATGACAGGTCCTCTTTATGGAGATCTCATGTAATAGAAATAAGAGATGACAGGTCCTCTTTATGGGGATCTCATGTAATAGAAATAAGAGATGACAGGTCCTCTTTATGAAGAGATCTCATGTAATAGAAAGAAGAGATGACAGGTCCTCTTTATGGAGATCTCATGTAATAGAAATAAGAGATGACAGGTCCTCTTTATGGGGAGATCTCATGTGATAGAAATAAGAGATGACAGGTCCTCTTTATGGAGATCTCATGTAATAGAAATAAGAGATGACAGGTCCTCTTTATGGAGATCTCATGTAATAGAATTAAGAGATGACAGGTCCTCTTTATGGAGAGATCTCATGTAATAGAAATAAGAGATGACAGGTCCTCTTTATGGAGATCTCATGTAATAGAATTAAGAGATGACAGGTCCTCTTTATGGAGAGATCTCATGTAATAGAAATAAGAGATGACAGGTCCTCTTTATGGAGAGATCTCATGTAATAGAAATAAGAGATGACAGGTCCTCTTTATGGAGATCTCATGTAATAGAAATAAGAGATGACAGGTCCTCTTTATGGAGAGATCTCATGTAATATAAATAAGAGATGACAGGTCCTCTTTATGGAGATCTCATGTGATAGAAATAAGAGATGACAGGTCCTCTTTATGGAGATCTCATGTGATAGAAATAAGAGATGACAGGTCCTCTTTATGGAGATCTCATGTAATAGAAATAAGAGGTGACAGGTCCTCTTTATGGAGATCTCATGTAATAGAAATAAGAGATGACAGGTCCTCTTTATGGAGATCTCATGTAATAGAAATAAGAGATGACAGGTCCTCTTTATGGAGAGATCTCATGTAATAGAAATAAGAGGTGACAGGTCCTCTTTATGGGGAGATCTCATGTAATAGAAATAAGAGATGACAGGTCCTCTTTATGGAGATCTCATGTAATAGAAATAAGAGGTGACAGGTCCTCTTTATGGAGAGATCTCATGTAATAGAAATAAGAGGTGACAGGTCCTCTTTATGGAGATCTCATGTAATAGAAATAAGAGATGACAGGTCCTCTTTATGGAGAGATCTCATGTAATAGAAATAAGAGGTGACAGGTCCTCTTTATGGAGATCTCATGTAATAGAAATAAGAGATGACAGGTCCTCTTTATGGAGAGATCTCATGTAATAGAAATAAGAGGTGACAGGTCCTCTTTATGGAGATCTCATGTAATAGAAATAAGAGATGACAGGTCCTCTTTATGGAGATCTCATGTAATAGAAATAAGAGATGACAGGTCCTCTTTATGGAGAGATCTCATGTAATAGAAATAAGAGATGACAGGTCCTTTTTATGGAGAGATCTCATGTAATAGAAATAAGAGGTGACAGGTCCTCTTTATGGGTATCTCATGTAATAGAAATAAGAGATGACAGGTCCTCTTTATGGGGATCTCATGTAATAGAAATAAGAGATGACAGGTCCTCTTTATGGAGAGATCTCATGTAATAGAAATAAGAGATGACAGGTCCTCTTTATGGAGATCTCATGTAATATAAATAAGAGATGACAGGTCCTCTTTATGGAGATCTCATGTAATAGAAATAAGAGATGACAGGTCCTCTTTATGGAGATCTCATGTAATAGAAATAAGAGGTGACAGGTCCTCTTTATGGAGATCTCATGTAATAGAAATAAGAGATGACAGGTCCTCTTTATGGAGATCTCATGTAATAGAAATAAGAGATGACAGGTCCTCTTTATGGAGACCTCATGTAATAGAAATAAGAGATGACAGGTCCTCTTTATGGAGATCATGTAATAGAAATAAGAGATGACAGGTCCTCTTTATGGAGATCTCATGTAATAGAAATAAGAGATGACAGGTCCTCTTTATGGAGATCATGTAATAGAAATAAGAGATGACAGGTCCTCTTTATGGAGATCTCATGTAATAGAAATAAGAGATGACAGGTCCTCTTTATGGAGATCTCATGTAATAGAAATAAGAGATGACAGGTCCTCTTTATGGAGATCTCATGTAATAGAAATAAGAGATGACAGGTCCTCTTTATGGAGATCTCATGTAATAGAAAGAAGAGATGACAGGTCCTCTTTATGAAGAGATCTCATGTAATAGAAAGAAGAGGTGACAGGTCCTCTTTATGGAGATCTCATGTAATAGAAATAAGAGATGACAGGTCCCCTTTATGGGGAGATCTCATGTGATAGAAATAAGAGATGACAGGTCCTCTTTATGGAGATCTCATGTAATAGAAATAAGAGATGACAGGTCCTCTTTATGGAGATCTCATGTAATAGAATTAAGAGATGACAGGTCCTCTTTATGGAGAGATCTCATGTAATAGAAATAAGAGATGACAGGTCCTCTTTATGGAGATCTAATGTAATAGAAATAAGAGATGACAGGTCCTCTTTATGGAGATCATGTAATAGAAATAAGAGATGACAGGTCCTCTTTATGGAGATCTCATGTAATAGAAATAAGAGATGACAGGTCCTCTTTATGGAGAGATCTCATGTAATATAAATAAGAGATGACAGGTCCTCTTTATGAAGATCTCATGTAATAGAAATAAGAGATGACAGGTCCTATTTATGGAGAGATCTCATGTAATAGAAAGAAGAGATGACAGGTCCTCTTTATGAAGAGATCTCATGTAATAGAAATAAGAGATGACAGGTCCTCTTTATGAAGAGATCTCATGTAATAGAAATAAGAGATGACAGGTCCTCTTTATGGAGAGATCTCATGTAATAGAAATAAGAGATGACAGGTCCTCTTTATGGAGATCTCATGTAATAGAAATAAGAGATGACAGGTCCTCTTTATGGAAATCTCATGTAATAGAAATAAGAGGTGACAGGTCCTCTTTATGGAGAGATCTCATGTAATAGAAATAAGAGATGACGGGTCTTCTTTATGGAGATCTCATGTAATAGAAATAAGAGATGACAGGTCCTCTTTATGGAGATCATGTAATAGAAATAAGAGATGACAGGTCCTCTTTATGGGGATCTCATGTAATAGAAATAAGAGATGACAGGTCCTCTTTATGGAGATCATGTAATAGAAATAAGAGATGACAGGTCCTCTTTATGGAGAGATCTCATGTAATAGAATAAGAGATGACAGGTCCTCTTTATGGAGAGATCTCATGTAATAGAAATAAGAGATGATAGGTCCTCTTTATGGAGAGATCTCATGTAATAGAAATAGGAGATGACAGGTCCTCTTTATGGAGAGATCATGTAATAGAAATAAGAGATGACAGGTCCTCTTTATGGAGATCTCATGTAATAGAAATAAGAGATGACAGGTCCTCTTTATGGAGAGATCTCATGTAATAGAAATAAGAGATGACAGGTCCTCTTTATGGAGAGATCTCATGTAATAGAAATAATAGATGACAGGTCCTCTTTATGGAGACCTCATGTAATAGAAATAAGAGATGACAGGTCCTCTTTATGGAGATCTCATGTGATAGAAATAAGAGATGACAGGTCCTCTTTATGGAGATCTCATGTGATAGAAATAAGAGATGACAGGTCCTCTTTATGGAGATCTCATGTGATAGAAATAAGAGGTGACAGGTCCTCTTTATGGAGATCTCATGTAATAGAAATAAGAGATGACAGGTCCTCTTTATGGAGACCTCATGTAATAGAAATAAGAGATGACAGGTCCTCTTTATGGAGACCTCATGTAATAGAAATAAGAGATGACAGGTCCTCTTTATGGAGATCATGTAATAGAAATAAGAGATGACAGGTCCTCTTTATGGAGATCTCATGTAATAGAAATAAGAGATGACAGGTCCTCTTTATGGGGATCTCATGTAATAGAAATAAGAGATGACAGGTCCTCTTTATGAAGAGATCTCATGTAATAGAAAGAAGAGATGACAGGTCCTCTTTATGGAGATCTCATGTAATAGAAATAAGAGATGACAGGTCCTCTTTATGGGGAGATCTCATGTGATAGAAATAAGAGATGACAGGTCCTCTTTATGGAGATCTCATGTAATAGAAATAAGAGATGACAGGTCCTCTTTATGGAGATCTCATGTAATAGAATTAAGAGATGACAGGTCCTCTTTATGGAGAGATCTCATGTAATAGAAATAAGAGATGACAGGTCCTCTTTATGGAGATCTCATGTAATAGAAATAAGAGATGACAGGTCCTCTTTATGGAGAGATCTCATGTAATATAAATAAGAGATGACAGGTCCTCTTTATGGAGATCTCATGTGATAGAAATAAGAGATGACAGGTCCTCTTTATGGAGATCTCATGTGATAGAAATAAGAGATGACAGGTCCTCTTTATGGAGATCTCATGTAATAGAAATAAGAGGTGACAGGTCCTCTTTATGGAGATCTCATGTAATAGAAATAAGAGATGACAGGTCCTCTTTATGGAGATCTCATGTAATAGAAATAAGAGATGACAGGTCCTCTTTATGGAGAGATCTCATGTAATAGAAATAAGAGGTGACAGGTCCTCTTTATGGGGAGATCTCATGTAATAGAAATAAGAGATGACAGGTCCTCTTTATGGAGATCTCATGTAATAGAAATAAGAGGTGACAGGTCCTCTTTATGGAGAGATCTCATGTAATAGAAATAAGAGGTGACAGGTCCTCTTTATGGAGATCTCATGTAATAGAAATAAGAGATGACAGGTCCTCTTTATGGAGAGATCTCATGTAATAGAAATAAGAGGTGACAGGTCCTCTTTATGGAGATCTCATGTAATAGAAATAAGAGATGACAGGTCCTCTTTATGGAGAGATCTCATGTAATAGAAATAAGAGGTGACAGGTCCTCTTTATGGAGATCTCATGTAATAGAAATAAGAGATGACAGGTCCTCTTTATGGAGATCTCATGTAATAGAAATAAGAGATGACAGGTCCTCTTTATGGAGAGATCTCATGTAATAGAAATAAGAGATGACAGGTCCTTTTTATGGAGAGATCTCATGTAATAGAAATAAGAGGTGACAGGTCCTCTTTATGGGTATCTCATGTAATAGAAATAAGAGATGACAGGTCCTCTTTATGGGGATCTCATGTAATAGAAATAAGAGATGACAGGTCCTCTTTATGGAGAGATCTCATGTAATAGAAATAAGAGATGACAGGTCCTCTTTATGGAGATCTCATGTAATATAAATAAGAGATGACAGGTCCTCTTTATGGAGATCTCATGTAATAGAAATAAGAGATGGCAGGTCCTCTTTATGGAGAGATCTCATGTAATAGAAATAAGAGATGACAGGTCCTCTTTATGGAGATCTCATGTAATAGAAATAAGAGATGACAGGTCCTCTTTATGGAGATCTCATGTAATAGAAATAAGAGATGACAGGTCCTCTTTATGGAGACCTCATGTAATAGAAATAAGAGATGACAGGTCCTCTTTATGGAGACCTCATGTAATAGAAATAAGAGATGACAGGTCCTCTTTATGGAGATCATGTAATAGAAATAAGAGATGACAGGTCCTCTTTATGGAGATCTCATGTAATAGAAATAAGAGATGACAGGTCCTCTTTATGGAGATCTCATGTAATAGAAATAAGAGATGACAGGTCCTCTTTATGGGGAGATTTCATGTAATAGAAATAAGAGATGACAGGTCCTCTTTATGGAGATCTTATGTAATAGAAATAAGAGATGACAGGTCCTCTTTATGGGGAGATCTCATGTAATATAAATAAGAGATGACAGGTCCTCTTTATGAAGATCTCATGTAATAGAAATAAGAGATGACAGGTCCTCTTTATGGAGAGATCTCATGTAATAGAAATAGGAGATGACAGGTCCTCTTTATGGAGAGATCATGTAATAGAAATAAGAGATGACAGGTCCTCTTTATGGAGATCTCATGTAATAGAAATAAGAGATGACAGGTCCTCTTTATGGAGAGATCTCATGTAATAGAAATAAGAGATGACAGGTCCTCTTTATGGAGATCTCATGTAATAGAAATAAGAGGTGACAGGTCCTCTTTATGGAGATCTCATGTAATAGAAATAAGAGGTGACAGGTCCTCTTTATGGAGATCTCATGTAATAGAAATAAGAGATGACAGGTCCTCTTTATGGAGATCATGTAATAGAAATAAGAGATGACAGGTCCTCTTTATGGAGAGATCTCATGTAATAGAAATAGGAGATGACAGGTCCTCTTTATGGAGAGATCATGTAATAGAAATAAGAGATGACAGGTCCTCTTTATGGAGATCTCATGTAATAGAAATAAGAGATGACAGGTCCTCTTTATGGAGATCTCATGTGATAGAAATAAGAGATGACAGGTCCTCTTTATGGAGATCTCATGTAATAGAAATAAGAGATGACAGGTCCTCTTTATGGAGATCTCATGTAATAGAAATAAGAGGTGACAGGTCCTCTTTATGGAGATCTCATGTAATAGAAATAAGAGATGACAGGTCCTCTTTATGGAGATCTCATGTAATAGAAATAAGAGATGACAGGTCCTCTTTATGGAGACCTCATGTAATAGAAATAAGAGATGACAGGTCCTCTTTATGGAGATCATGTAATAGAAATAAGAGATGACAGGTCCTCTTTATGGAGATCTCATGTAATAGAAATAAGAGATGACAGGTCCTCTTTATGGAGATCATGTAATAGAAATAAGAGATGACAGGTCCTCTTTATGGAGATCTCATGTAATAGAAATAAGAGATGACAGGTCCTCTTTATGGAGAGATCTCATGTAATAGAAATAAGAGATGACAGGTCCTCTTTATGGAGATCTCATGTAATAGAAATAAGAGATGACAGGTCCTCTTTATGGAGATCTCATGTAATAGAAATAAGAGATGACAGGTCCTCTTTATGGAGAGATCATGTAATAGAAATAAGAGATGACAGGTCCTCTTTATGGAGATCTCATGTAATAGAAATAAGAGATGACAGGTCCTCTTTATGGGGATCTCATGTAATAGAAATAAGAGATGACAGGTCCTCTTTATGGAGATCTCATGTAATAGAAAGAAGAGATGACAGGTCCTCTTTATGAAGAGATCTCATGTAATAGAAAGAAGAGGTGACAGGTCCTCTTTATGGAGATCTCATGTAATAGAAATAAGAGATGACAGGTCCTCTTTATGGGGAGATCTCATGTGATAGAAATAAGAGATGACAGGTCCTCTTTATGGAGATCTCATGTAATAGAAATAAGAGATGACAGGTCCTCTTTATGGAGATCTCATGTAATAGAATTAAGAGATGACAGGTCCTCTTTATGGAGAGATCTCATGTAATAGAAATAAGAGATGACAGGTCCTCTTTATGGAGATCTAATGTAATAGAAATAAGAGATGACAGGTCCTCTTTATGGAGATCATGTAATAGAAATAAGAGATGACAGGTCCTCTTTATGGAGATCTCATGTAATAGAAATAAGAGATGACAGGTCCTCTTTATGGAGAGATCTCATGTAATATAAATAAGAGATGACAGGTCCTCTTTATGAAGATCTCATGTAATAGAAATAAGAGATGACAGGTCCTATTTATGGAGAGATCTCATGTAATAGAAAGAAGAGATGACAGGTCCTCTTTATGAAGAGATCTCATGTAATAGAAATAAGAGATGACAGGTCCTCTTTATGGAGAGATCTCATGTAATAGAAAGAAGAGATGACAGGTCCTCTTTATGAAGAGATCTCATGTAATAGAAATAAGAGATGACAGGTCCTCTTTATGAAGAGATCTCATGTAATAGAAATAAGAGATGACAGGTCCTCTTTATGGAGAGATCTCATGTAATAGAAATAAGAGATGACAGGTCCTCTTTATGGAGATCTCATGTAATAGAAATAAGAGATGACAGGTCCTCTTTATGGAAATCTCATGTAATAGAAATAAGAGGTGACAGGTCCTCTTTATGGAGAGATCTCATGTAATAGAAATAAGAGATGACGGGTCTTCTTTATGGAGATCTCATGTAATAGAAATAAGAGATGACAGGTCCTCTTTATGGAGATCATGTAATAGAAATAAGAGATGACAGGTCCTCTTTATGGGGATCTCATGTAATAGAAATAAGAGATGACAGGTCCTCTTTATGGAGAGATCATGTAATAGAAATAAGAGGTGACAGGTCCTCTTTATGGAGATCTCATGTAATAGAAATAAGAGATGACAGGTCCTCTTTATGGAGATCTCATGTAATAGAAATAAGAGATGACAGGTCCTCTTTATGGAGATCATGTAATAGAAATAAGAGATGACAGGTCCTCTTTATGGAGAGATCTCATGTAATAGAATAAGAGATGACAGGTCCTCTTTATGGAGAGATCTCATGTAATAGAAATAAGAGATGACAGGTCCTCTTTATGGAGAGATCTCATGTAATAGAAATAGGAGATGACAGGTCCTCTTTATGGAGAGATCATGTAATAGAAATAAGAGATGACAGGTCCTCTTTATGGAGATCTCATGTAATAGAAATAAGAGATGACAGGTCCTCTTTATGGAGAGATCTCATGTAATAGAAATAAGAGATGACAGGTCCTCTTTATGGAGAGATCTCATGTAATAGAAATAATAGATGACAGGTCCTCTTTATGGAGACCTCATGTAATAGAAATAAGAGATGACAGGTCCTCTTTATGGAGATCTCATGTGATAGAAATAAGAGATGACAGGTCCTCTTTATGGAGATCTCATGTGATAGAAATAAGAGATGACAGGTCCTCTTTATGGAGATCTCATGTAATAGAAATAAGAGGTGACAGGTCCTCTTTATGGAGATCTCATGTAATAGAAATAAGAGATGACAGGTCCTCTTTATGGAGAGATCTCATGTAATAGAAATAAGAGATGACAGGTCCTCTTTATGGAGATCTCATGTGATAGAAATAAGAGATGACAGGTCCTCTTTATGGAGATCTCATGTAATAGAAATAAGAGGTGACAGGTCCTCTTTATGGAGATCTCATGTAATAGAAATAAGAGATGACAGGTCCTCTTTATGGAGAGATCTCATGTAATAGAAATAAGAGATGACAGGTCCTCTTTATGGAGAGATCTCATGTAATAGAAATAAGAGATGACAGGTCCTCTTTATGGAGAGATCTCATGTAATAGAAATAAGAGATGACAGGTCCTCTTTATGGAGAGATCTCATGTAATAGAAATAATAGATGACAGGTCCTCTTTATGGAGACCTCATGTAATAGAAATAAGAGATGACAGGTCCTCTTTATGGAGATCTCATGTGATAGAAATAAGAGATGACAGGTCCTCTTTATGGAGATCTCATGTGATAGAAATAAGAGATGACAGGTCCTCTTTATGGAGATCTCATGTGATAGAAATAAGAGATGACAGGTCCTCTTTATGGAGATCTCATGTAATAGAAATAAGAGATGACAGGTCCTCTTTATGGAGACCTCATGTAATAGAAATAAGAGATGACAGGTCCTCTTTATGGAGACCTCATGTAATAGAAATAAGAGATGACAGGTCCTCTTTATGGAGATCATGTAATAGAAATAAGAGATGACAGGTCCTCTTTATGGAGATCTCATGTAATAGAAATAAGAGATGACAGGTCCTCTTTATGGGGATCTCATGTAATAGAAATAAGAGATGACAGGTCCTCTTTATGAAGAGATCTCATGTAATAGAAAGAAGAGATGACAGGTCCTCTTTATGGAGATCTCATGTAATAGAAATAAGAGATGACAGGTCCTCTTTATGGGGAGATCTCATGTGATAGAAATAAGAGATGACAGGTCCTCTTTATGGAGATCTCATGTAATAGAAATAAGAGATGACAGGTCCTCTTTATGGAGATCTCATGTAATAGAATTAAGAGATGACAGGTCCTCTTTATGGAGAGATCTCATGTAATAGAAATAAGAGATGACAGGTCCTCTTTATGGAGATCTCATGTAATAGAAATAAGAGATGACAGGTCCTCTTTATGGAGAGATCTCATGTAATATAAATAAGAGATGACAGGTCCTCTTTATGAAGATCTCATGTAATAGAAATAAGAGATGACAGGTCCTATTTATGGAGATCTCATGTAATAGAAATAAGAGATGACAGGTCCTCTTTATGGAGAGATCTCATGTAATAGAAATAAGAGATGACGGGTCCTCTTTATGGAGATCTCATGTAATAGAAATAAGAGATGACAGGTCCTCTTTATGGAAATCTCATGTAATAGAAATAAGAGGTGACAGGTCTTCTTTATGGAGAGATCTCATGTAATAGAAATAAGAGATGACGGGTCCTCTTTATGGAGATCTCATGTAATAGAAATAAGAGATGACAGGTCCTCTTTATGGAAATCTCATGTAATAGAAATAAGAGATGACAGGTCCTCTTTATGGGGATCTCATGTAATAGAAATAAGGGATGACAGGTCCTCTTTATGGAAATCTCATGTAATAGAAATAAGAGATGACAGGTCCTCTTTATGGGGATCTCATGTAATAGAAATAAGAGATGACAGGTCCTATTTATGGAGATCTCATGTAATAGAAATAAGAGGTGACAGGTCCTCTTTATGGAAATCTCATGTAATAGAAATAAGAGGTGACAGGTCCTCTTTATGGAGAGATCTCATGTAATAGAAATAAGAGATGACAGGTCCTCTTTATGGAGAGATCTCATGTAATAGAAATAAGAGATGACAGGTCCTCTTTATGGAGATCTCATGTAATAGAAATAAGAGATGACAGGTCCTCTTTATGGAGATCTCATGTAATAGAAATAAGAGATGACAGGTCCTCTTTATGGAGAGATCTCATGTAATAGAAATAAGAGGTGACAGGTCCTCTTTATGGAGATCTCATGTAATAGAAATAAGAGATGACAGGTCCTCTTTATGGAGATCTCATGTAATATAAATAAGAGATGACAGGTCCTCTTTATGGAGAGATCTCATGTAATAGAAATAAGAGATGACAGGTCCTCTTTATGGAGAGATCTCATATAATAGAATTAAGAGATGACAGGTCCTCTTTATGGAAATCTCATGTAATAGAAATAAGAGGTGACAGGTCCTCTTTATGGAGAGATCTCATGTAATAGAAATAAGAGATGACGGGTCCTCTTTATGGAGATCTCATGTAATAGAAATAAGAGATGACAGGTCCTCTTTATGGAGATCTCATGTAATAGAAATAAGAGATGACAGGTCCTCTTTATGGAGGTCTCATGTAATAGAAATAAGAGATGACAGGTCCTCTTTATGGAGAGATCTCATGTAATAGAAATAAGAGATGACAGGTCCTCTTTATGGAGAGATCTCATGTAATAGAAATAAGAGGTGACAGGTCCTCTTTATGGAGATCTCATGTAATAGAAATAAGAGATGACAGGTCCTCTTTATGGAGAGATCTCATGTAATAGAAATAAGAGATGACAGGTCCTCTTTATGGAGATCTCATGTAATAGAAATAAGAGATGACAGGTCCTCTTTATGGAGATCTCATGTAATAGAAATAAGAGATGACAGGTCCTCTTTATGGAGAGATCTCATGTAATAGAATAAGAGATGACAGGTCCTCTTTATGGAGATCTCATGTAATAGAAATAAGAGATGACAGGTCCTCTTTATGGAGATCATGTAATAGAAATAAGAGATGACAGGTCCTCTTTATGGAGATCTCATGTAATAGAAATAAGAGATGACAGGTCCTCTTTATGGAGAGATCTCATGTAATAGAAATAAGAGATGACAGGTCCTCTTTATGGAGGTCTCATGTAATAGAAATGAGAGATGACAGGTCCTCTTTATGGAAATCTCATGTAATAGAAATAAGAGATGACGGGTCCTCTTTATGGAGAGATCTCATGTAATAGAAATAAGAGATGACAGGTCCTCTTTATGGAGATCTCATGTAATAGAAATAAGAGATGATAGGTCCTCTTTATGGAGAGATCTCATGTAATAGAAATAAGAGGTGACAGGTCCTCTTTATGGAGATCTCATGTAATAGAAATAAGAGATGACGGGTCCTCTTTATGGAGAGATCTCATGTAATAGAAATAAGAGATGACAGGTCCTCTTTATGGAGATCTCATGAAATAGAAATAAGAGATGATAGGTCCTCTTTATGGAGAGATCTCATGTAATAGAAATAAGAGATGACAGGTCCTCTTTATGGAGATCTCATGTAATAGAAATAAGAGATGACAGGTCCTCTTTATGGAGATCTCATGTAATAGAAATAAGAGATGACAGGTCCTCTTTATGGAGAGATCTCATGTAATAGAAATAAGAGGTGACAGGTCCTCTTTATGGAGATCTCATGTAATAGAAATAAGAGATGACGGGTCCTCTTTATGGAGAGATCTCATGTAATAGAAATAAGAGATGACAGGTCCTCTTCATGGAGATCTCATGAAATAGAAATAAGAGATGATAGGTCCTCTTTATGGAGAGATCTCATGTAATAGAAATAAGAGATGACAGGTCCTCTTTATGGAGAGATCTCATGTAATAGAAATAAGAGGTGACAGGTCCTCTTTATGGAGATCTCATGTAATAGAAATAAGAAATGACAGGTCCTCTTTATGGAGAGATCTCATGTAATAGAAATAAGAGATGACAGGTCCTCTTTATGGAGATCTCATGTAATAGAAATAAGAGATGACAGGTCCTCTTTATGGAGATCTCATGTAATAGAAATAAGAGATGACAGGTCCTCTTTATGGAGAGATCTCATGTAATAGAATAAGAGATGACAGGTCCTCTTTATGGAGATCTCATGTAATAGAAATAAGAGATGACAGGTCCTCTTTATGGAGATCATGTAATAGAAATAAGAGATGACAGGTCCTCTTTATGGAGATCTCATGTAATAGAAATAAGAGATGACAGGTCCTCTTTATGGAGAGATCTCATGTAATAGAAATAAGAGATGACAGGTCCTCTTTATGGAGATCTCATGTAATAGAAATAAGAGATGACAGGTCCTCTTTATGGAGATCTCATGTAATAGAAATAAGAGATGACAGGTCCTCTTTATGGAGATCTCATGTAATAGAAATAAGAGATGACAGGTCCTCTTTATGGAAATCTCATGTAATAGAAATAAGAGATGACGGGTCCTCTTTATGGAGAGATCTCATGTAATAGAAATAAGAGATGACAGGTCCTCTTTATGGAGATCTCATGTAATAGAAATAAGAGATGACAGGTCCTCTTTATGAAGAGATCTCATGTAATAGAAATAAGAGATGACAGGTCCTCTTTATTGAGATCTCATGTAATAGAAATAAGAGATGACAGGTCCTCTTTATGAAGAGATCTCATGTAATAGAAATAAGAGATGACAGGTCCTCTTTATGAAGAGATCTCATGTAATAGAAATAAGAGATGACAGGTCCTCTTTATGGAGATCTCATGTAATAGAAATAAGAGATGACAGGTCCTCTTTATGAAGAGATCTCATGTAATAGAAATAAGAGATGACAGGTCCTCTTTATGGAGATCTCATGTAATAGAATTAAGAGATGACAGGTCCTCTTGATGGGGAGATCTCATGTAATAGAAATAAGAGATGACAGGTCCTCTTTATGGAGATCTCATGTAATAGAAATAAGAGATGACAGGTCCTCTTTATGGAAATCTCATGTAATAGAAATAAGAGATGACGGGTCCTCTTTATGGAGATCTCATGTAATAGAATTAAGAGATGACAGGTCCTCTTGATGGGGAGATCTCATGTAATAGAAATAAGAGATGACAGGTCCTCTTTATGGAGATCTCATGTAATAGAATTAAGAGATGACAGGTCCTCTTGATGGGGAGATCTCATGTAATAGAAATAAGAGATGACAGGTCCTCTTTATGGAGATCTCATGTAATAGAAATAAGAGATGACAGGTCCTCTTTATGGAGATCTCATGTAATAGAAATAAGAGATGACAGGTCCTCTTTATGGAGGTCTCATGTAATAGAAATAAGAGATGACAGGTCCTCTTTATGGAAATCTCATGTAATAGAAATAAGAGATGACGGGTCCTCTTTATGGAGAGATCTCATGTAATAGAAATAAGAGATGACAGGTCCTCTTTATGGAGATCTCATGTAATAGAAATAAGAGATGACAGGTCCTCTTTATGGGGAGATCTCATGTAATAGAAATAAGAGGTGACAGGTCCTCTTTATGGAGATCTCATGTAATAGAAATAAGAGATGACAGGTCCTCTTTATGGAGATCTCATGTAATAGAAATAAGAGATGACAGGTCCTCTTTATGGAGAGATCTCATGTAATAGAAATAAGAGATGACAGGTCCTCTTTATGGAGATCTCATGTAATAGAAATAAGAGATGACAGGTCCTCTTTATGGGGAGACCTCATGTAATAGAAATAAGAGGTGACAGGTCCTCTTTATGGGGAGATCTCATGTAATAGAAATAAGAGATGACAGGTCCTCTTTATGAAGAGATCTCATGTAATAGAAATAAGAGATGACAGGTCCTCTTTATGGGGAGATCTCATGTAATAGAAATAAGAGATGACAGGTCCTCTTTATGGAGATCTCATGTAATAGAAATAAGAGATGACAGGTCCTCTTTATGGAGATCTCATGTAATAGAAATAAGAGATGACAGGTCCTCTTTATGGAGATCTCATGTAATAGAAATAAGAGATGACAGGTCCTCTTTATGGAGATCTCATGTAATAGAAATAAGAGATGACAGGTCCTCTTTATGGAGATCTCATGTAATAGAAATAAGAGATGACAGGTCCTCTTTATGGGGAGATCTCATGTAATAGAAATAAGAGGTGACAGGTCCTTTTATGGAGATCTCATGTAATAGAAATAAGAGATGACAGGTCCTCTTTATGGAGATCTCATGTAATAGAAATAAGAGGTGACAGGTCCTCTTTATGGGGAGATCTCATGTAATAGAAATAAGAGGTGACAGGTCCTCTTTATGGAGATCTCATGTAATAGAAATAAGAGATGACAGGTCCTCTTTATGGAGATTTCATGTAATAGAAATAAGAGGTGACAGGTCCTCTTTATGGAGATCTCATGTAATAGAAATAAGAGGTGACAGGTCCTCTTTATGGAGATCTCATGTAATAGAAATAAGAGATGACAGGTCCTCTTTATGGAGATCTCATGTAATAGAAATAAGAGGTGACAGGTCCTCTTTATGGAGATCTCATGTAATAGAAATAAGAGATGACAGGTCCTCTTTATGGGGAGATCTCATGTAATAGAAATAAGAGGTGACAGGTCCTCTTTATGGAGATCTCATGTAATAGAAATAAGAGATGACAGGTCCTCTTTATGGAGAGATCTCATGTAATAGAAATAAGAGGTGACAGGTCCTCTTTATGGAGATCTCATGTAATATAAATAAGAGATGACAGGTCCTCTTTATGGGGAGACCTCATGTAATAGAAATAAGAGATGACAGGTCCTCTTTATGGAGATCTCATGTAATAGAAATAAGAGATGACAGGTTCTCTTTATGGAGAGACCTCATGTAATAGAAATAAGAGGTGACAGGTCCTCTTCATGGAGATCTCATGTAATAGAAATAAGAGGTGACAGGTCCTCTTTATGGGGAGATCTCATGTAATAGAAATAAGAGATGACAGGTTCTCTTTATGGAGAGATCTCATGTAATAGAAATAAGAGGTGACAGGTCCTCTTTATGGAGATCTCATGTAATAGAAATGAGAGATGACAGGTTCTCTTTATGGAGATCTCATGTAATAGAAATAAGAGATGACAGGTCCTCTTTATGGAGATCTCATGTAATAGAAATAAGAGATGACAGGTCCTCTTTATGAAGATCTCATGTAATAGAAATAAGAGATGACAGGTCCTCTTTATGGAGATCTCATGTAATATAAATAAGAGATGACAGGTCCTCTTTATGGAGAGATCTCATGTAATAGAAATAAGAGGTGACAGGTCCTCTTTATGGAGATCTCATGTAATAGAAATAAGAGATGACAGGTCCTCTTTATGGAGATCTCATGTAATAGAAATAAGAGATGACAGGTCCTCTTTATGGGGATCTCATGTAATAGAAATAAGAGATGACAGGTCCTCTTTATGGAGATCTCATGTAATAGAAATAAGAGGTGACAGGTCCTCTTTATGGAGATCTCATGTAATAGAAATAAGAGATGACAGGTCCTCTTTATGGAGAGATCTCATGTAATAGAAATAAGAGATGACAGGTCCTCTTTATGGAGAGATCTCATGTAATAGAAATAAGAGATGACAGGTCCTCTTTATGGAGATCTCATGTAATAGAAATAAGAGATGACAGGTCCTCTTTATGGGGAGATCTCATGTAATAGAAATAAGAGATGACAGGTCCTCTTTATGGAGAGATCTCATGTAATAGAAATAAGAGATGACAGGTCCTCTTTATGGAGAGATCATGTAATAGAAATAAGAGATGACAGGTCCTCTTTATGGAGATCATGTAATAGAAATAAGAGATGACAGGTCCTCTTTATGGAGATCTCATGTAATAGAAATAGGAGATGACAGGTCCTCTTTATGGAGATCTCATGTAATAGAAATAGGAGATGACAGGTCCTCTTTATGGAGAGATCTCATGTAATAGAAATAAGAGATGACAGGTCCTCTTTATGGAGATCTCATGTAATAGAAATAAGAGATGACAGGTTCTCTTTATGGAGATCTCATGTAATAGAAATAAGAGATGACAGGTCCTCTTTATGGAGAGATCTCATGTAATAGAAATAAGAGATGACAGGTCCTCTTTATGGAAATCTCATGTAATAGAAATAAGAGATGACAGGTCCTCTTTATGGAGATCTCATGTAATAGAAATAAGAGATGACAGGTCCTCTTTATAGAGATCTCATGTAATAGAAATAAGAGATGACAGGTCCTCTTTATGGAGATCTCATGTAATAGAAATAAGAGGTGACAGGTCCTCTTTATGGAGAGATCTCATGTAATAGAAATAAGAGGTGACAGGTCCTCTTTATGGAGAGATCTCATGTAATAGAAATAAGAGGTGACAGGTCCTCTTTATGGGGAGATCTCGTGTAATAGAAATAAGAGATGACAGGTCCTCTTTATGGAGATCTCATGTAATAGAAATAAGAGATGACAGGTCCTCTTTATGGAGATCTCATGTAATAGAAATAAGAGATGACAGGTCCTCTTTATGGAGATCTAATGTAATAGAAATAGGAGATGACAGGTCCTCTTTATGGAGATCTCATGTAATAGAAATAAGAGATGACAGGTCCTCTTTATGGAGATCTCATGTAATAGAAATAAGAGGTGACAGGTCCTCTTTATGGAGATCTCATGTAATAGAAATAAGAGGTGACAGGTCCTCTTTATGGAGAGATCTCATGTAATAGAAATAAGAGATGACAGGTCCTCTTTATGGAGAGATCTCATGTAATAGAAATAAGAGGTGACAGGTCCTCTTTATGGAGATCTCATGTAATAGAAATAAGAGATGACAGGTCCTCTTTATGGGGAGATCTCGTGTAATAGAAATAAGAGATGACAGGTTCTCTTTATGGAGATCTCATGTAATAGAAATAAGAGGTGACAGGTCCTCTTTATGGAGAGATCTCATGTAATAGAAATAAGAGATGACAGGTCCTCTTTATGGAAATCTCATGTAATAGAAATAAGAGATGACAGGTCCTCTTTATGGAGAGATCTCATGTAATAGAAATAAGAGATGACAGGTCCTCTTTATGGAGATCTCATGTGATAGAAATAAGAGATGACAGGTCCTCTTTATGGAGATCTCATGTAATAGAAATAAGAGATGACAGGTCCTCTTTATGGAGATCTCATGTAATAGAAATAAGAGATGACAGGTCCTCTTTATGGAGAGATCTCATGTAATAGAAATAAGAGGTGACAGGTCCTCTTTATGGAGAGATCTCATGTAATAGAAATAAGAGATGACAGGTCCTCTTTATGGAGATCTCATGTAATAGAAATAAGAGATGACAGGTCCTCTTTATGGAGATCTCATGTAATAGAAATAAGAGATGACAGGTTCTCTTTATGGAGAGATCTCATGTAATAGAAATAAGAGATGACAGGTCCTCTTTATGGAGATCTCATGTAATAGAAATAAGAGATGACAGGTCCTCTTTATGGAGAGATCTCATGTAATAGAAATAAGAGATGACAGGTCCTCTTTATGGAGAGATCTCATGTAATAGAAATAAGAGATGACAGGTCCTCTTTATGGAGATCTCATGTAATAGAAATAAGAGATGACAGGTCCTCTTTATGGAGACATCTCATGTAATAGAAATAAGAGATGACAGGTCCTCTTTATGGAGATCTCATGTAATATAAATAAGAGATGACAGGTCCTCTTTATGGAGAGATCTCATGTAATAGAAATAAGAGATGACAGGACCTCTTTATGGAGATCTCATGTAATAGAAATAAGAGATGACAGGTCCTCTTTATGGAGAGATCTCATGTAATAGAAATAAGAGATGACAGGTCCTCTTTATGGAGATCTCATGTAATAGAAATAAGAGATGACAGGTCCTCTTTATGGAGAGATCTCATGTAATAGAAATAAGAGATGACAGGTCCTCTTTATGGAGATCATGTAATAGAAATAAGAGGTGACAGGTCCTCTTTATGGAGATCTCATGTAATAGAAATAAGAGATGACAGGTCCTCTTTATGGAGAGATCTCATGTAATAGAAATAAGAGATGACAGGTCCTCTTTATGGAGATCTCATGTAATAGAAATAAGAGATGACAGGTCCTCTTTATGGAGATCTCATGTAATAGAAATAAGAGATGACAGGTCCTCTTTATGGAGATCTCATGTAATAGAAATAAGAGATGACAGGTCCTCTTTATGGAGATCTCATGTAATTTGATCTTTTGCTTTAAAAAATAAAAAATAATGACGTTGCTCCAGTCCTCCAAGATAATAGAGGTGATCAGAGACGATCTGGTCTCCGTTTACCTCTATGGCCAGCCATGCCAAATGTCGGATCATTTCCCGAGTGCACCGGTGAAAAGTGTAACCCCCGAGAAACGCCAGCGAATGGCGGTCGACCAGCGAAGAGGACGACGAAGCTGATAGCTTCACCCATAAAGCATTTGCAAGCTGTAACATGCAGCATCTCACAAAAGTAAGTACACCCCTCGGTCACATTTGTGTAAATCTTTTCATGTGACAACACTGAAGAAATGACACTTTGCTACAATGTAAAGTAGTGAGTGTACAGCTTGTATAAGGCCCCTTTCACGCGGATACGTCCCCATCCGTCCATGGCGGATCGGATGAGATCTGATGAAAACAGACATACTGTTCGTTTTCATCAGATCTCTCCATAGGAGACAGCGGCCCTGCACAAGCCCCTCCCCGCTCAGTGAGTAGAGAGGGACTTGTTATCCGTCACCTCAACGGAGTGATCTCCCGCTGAGCTGGCGGACTCTGTAGCGACGGAGTCCGCCTCGTGTGAAAGAGGCCTAACTGTACATTTGCTCTCCCCTCAAAATAACTCAACACACAGCCATTAATGTCTAAACCGCTGGCAACAAAAGTCAGTACACCCCTAAGTGAAAATGTCCAAATTGAGCCCAAAGGGTCAATATTTTGTGTGGCCGCCATTATTTTCCAGCACTGCCTTATCCCTCTTGGGCATGGAGGTCACCAGAGCTTCACAGGTTGTCACTGGAGTCCTCTTCCCCTCCCCCATGACGACATCACGGAGCTGGTGGATGTTGGAGACCTTGCGCTCCTCCGCCTTCCCTCTGAGGATGTCCCACAGATGATCAATAGGGTTTAGGTCTGGAGACATGCTTGGCCAGTCCTTCACCTTTACCCTCAGCTTCTTTAGCAAGGCAGTGGTGGTCTTGGAGGTGTGTTTGGGGTGGGTATCATGTTGGAATACTACCCTGCGGTCCAGTCTCTGAAGGGAGGGGATCAGGCTCTGCTTCAGTATGTCACAGTACATGTTGGTATTCATGGTCCCCTCAATGATCTGTAGCCCCCCAGTGCCGGCAGCACTCATGCAGCCCCAGACCATGACACTCCCACCACCATGCCTGACTGTAGGGAAGACACGCTTCCCTTAGTCCTCCTCACCTGGTTGCCGCCACACACGCCTGACACCATCTGACCCAAATAAGTTTATCTTGGTCTCATCAGACCACAGGACATGGTTCCAGTAATCCATGACCTTAGTCTGCTTGTCTTTCTTGTGCATCATCTTTAGAAGAGGCTTCCTTCTGGGACGACAGCCATGCAGACCAATTTGATGCAGTGTGCGGCGTATGGTCTGAGCACTGACAGGCTGACCCCTCCCCCACCCCTTCACCCTCTGCAGCAATGCTGGCAGCACTCATACGTCTGTAGCACACAAACTCCTTACCTGCTTTTGGCTCCTTAGCAGGAAAAAGCACACCATGCTATGTGCCCGTACCCTCTTGTGTGAAGAGGTTGGGCGGTGTCATAAACAGGGTCTCCACAGCTAGGTTCTCCAGAGAATGGTTCTCATCTTCACGTATAATAAAGACAAGTCTCTATTTCCCCCAATAACTCCAAGTTCCACACCAGTTGCAACTCCAACATAGAGTTTATTTACTCAAACACAGTCTCTAGATAGGAAAGGGTGGATGGAGAACAGGACAGCAGAAGGTGTGGAGGAGGTCCAGGCACAAACAAAGTGTTGACTCACTACTTATCTTCTCAAGTAGACTTAGCTCATCCGGATAGTCTCCCATAGAGTGGACACTAGCAGCCGGAATGATACTCAAACTAGATTACACACAGTCTCTGCACAAACTCTGCTACAGATTCGGTGCTTAGGGTCTCTGCCACAGACCTGGTGAAAGTTGCTTGTGGTATTTTTAGGCCTCTTTCAGGGAGATGACATCCCTCCAGAGAGTTACCGGGCCCCTTCCTTCACTGTGATTCCTCACCAGTCCCTCAGAACGGTCCTCCACCGGCCTCCTCATCATGGAAACGGGTCTCCTCGCAAGGCAGCACTCTGGGATTCCTCGATCCTCTGTGGGCCCCAGCCAAAGGTGCTCGACCCAAGGCCTTCAGTTGCAGCCCCAGGGCTAAAGGTGCCTGGGACTGATTCGCTGGACAGCAACGCACTCCCCGGGGGTAGGACCCCCCGGGACAGAACAGAACCTCACTCCTGGGGAAGAAGACGAACCCCAAACAGGCAGCGTCTGCCCCTTTTATATCCTCTCCCGGCATGCACAGCAGGTTGACCACGCCCACCATACCACTGCCGAGAGGAGACATCCAAGGCACAGCACTATACCAGCGGTTCAACCCTAGTCTCCGATGGCAGCGCCATCTACAGGCCACAGGGAACTATACACTAGTATTCCACCTGCTGTATAAAACAGTTAGCAAAGCCCTGACAATTAAGGTGTTCGAGTACAACTACCACTCAAACATTCCCCTAAATTTAAAAGCCCCACTACATACTCCCCCTGGACAGATAGACACTGTCTCCAGTGTCTGGAGTAAACTCACGTATCTCAAGCCTGAGTCCACGCAAATTTACCCCATACCTATGTACAAAAATTTACAAAAAAAAAATTAAATATTTTAAAAAAGGAGTTTGTTTGTGCCGGAACCTGCATGTGGGGAAAGGGATGTGAAATGAAGAGATGAAGGAAGATCAACAAGAATAAATGTGTACATCCCATTCTCAATGTCACATAGCAAGATAAAACACATTTTTATTTACATTTCCCTCCCCTCCTGTGCTAGCTGACCCACCCATACTCCGTGGTTGCTAGATGTTCACCTGCAGAGGGAGAAAACACACATAAAACCAGTATAAACACACATCCTAACTACTGTCTAAAGAAGGGAACTATCCTCCCCGAGGGGAGAACATTTTCCTTCTAAACAAGTACCTATTACACTAGTCCTAGTTTAAAATAAAACATCTTAAATATACTATTTTTTTTTTTTTTTTTGGGGCGCACAAAAAAAAACCTTTATGAACACCGCCACCTAGCGGAAGTGCTGCCGTAATGACACTGTCCCAAAACATTTGAAGATATTTCTTCTTCTTCCCGTGAATCTGGCTGTGGCCCTAAACTGCATCTACCCCCAAAATCTCTGTCTTTGTGGCGCTGTGAGCGGAGAGAAGCAGCAACAGCTCTCCTGCCCTCCAGCTGAGTAGATTACCCTGATTCACAAGGGCAAAGTCCCTGGACTCCAGGACAGTACACTCCGGAACAAAAAAAACCAGCAGAGTCCAGTCTCTTAGAGGTAGAACTTTGGATCGGGCAAGACAAGGAGCTTCCAGTTTTTATCAAATGTCTCAATTGAACAAACGGCATCTTCACACTCCTTCCAACAAACAACCACCCGATCTGCATGTATGTGCCGGCCAAGTACCCAGTCCTGTTTACACCCCTTGTACCTCTCAGCAATGGCAGCAGAACATGAGAGATACCTGCGGGCATTAGGCACTTTTAGATGGTTCCACAAAAAATCAGCATACCATCTCTCTCTGTAGGCCCCCACCTCGAACAACAAGTCTCGAGACATACGGGTACTCCCACCCGTAATCAGCAGCCACCCTTTGGTTGAACGGCCACTGCATCCTGGAAAGTGGAGGAAGAGTGGCACCGTCTCCCGCACCCAGTAAGACAATGGCATCCGGATGTCTGGGCACTTTCACTGCCCTGAGATCCAACATAGAAGCCCGCAATGGCGCACACTCAGCCACCGCAGTAGGCGCAGGCAACACAGATCTGGACGATGCAGGCATGGGGTCAGGTCCCTCCTCAAACACATGGGCTTCTACCCGGGGTGCAATATCCCCAGAGTCCTTGGGCGAATCCCTTTTACTTCTGCCGGAGGATGGGGGTATTCTATCCCAGCCCTTTTTGACAAACAGATTGTCTATCTCTGCATCTTCTCCCACATCAAAGGACGACTCTAAGTCAGAGGTGTCGTATTCCTCTGCCGGCAAGTAATTCCTAGTGGTGAAGGAATCACTATCTCTCACAAGTTCTTTGGGGTCAGGAACCCAAGCATCCCCGATACTTCGGACACTTATCTTTGTCCCTTTCCTCGGCTTACCTCGACCTGTAGCTGTCGTGGATCGTCTGGAGGTCCCTCCGACTAAGCAATCTGACTCAGGCAAGCGCTGGGGTATAGCTTGACCACGGCCGCAGGAGGCTTTTACATATCCCACCTTCCGTTCCGCTTGGGCGGTGGGAGTGAGGACTCTGTAACAACCGAGGCAGCATCCTCCGGTTTCTCCGTCTCCGGTTCCTCAGCTACCGGAACATCTGTAATGACTTCCTCCGAAGTCTTGACAGTGGCTGTAGAAGCGTAGGTTTCCTCCTCAAGAGTAGTGGCGCCAGTAAGGCAATTCAAACGGAAGGCCCGAGGTTTTTCTGTAGGTTGCTCTACCTCGAAGATGAACTCTTTGCACTCATCACATCTTCCAAAGGGCCGAAGGTGCATCACCAGTCCCTGGCATCCGGGACAAACCACTCCAAGGGCCTCCGCGTCTCTGCAGACAGAGAGCGAAGGGACCCCGAGGCTTCAGCCGAATCCCCGTATCCATTAAAGGAGCAGCAAATGAGGCAACGCTCATGGGTGAAGGAACTGGAATCCATGGGGCATCAGTCCCCATGTTGCTCACTTGCTGGTTCATCACGCACTGTCCCTTTGGCGCTAAACCACCACATGCATCTCACTGCATGGCGAGGCTCCTCCCATTTTCCTGCAATGTTCGAGGGCTTTCTCAACTCTTGACAGGATTAAGTGTCAGTTTTACCAGTCCTCGGTCCACTATCTGGGACACACAGTGTCGGCAGAAGGAGTGTCTACAAATCCGGACAAACTGGCGCAGTTACCTCCTGGCCCAGACCAACTACAGTGACTGAGCTCAGATCCTTCCAGGGGTTCTGCTCTTACTACCGTAGATTTGTGGAGGGGTTTGCGAAAATTGCCAAACCCCTGAATGAGCTACTGAAGACAGAAGGAGAGGAGGAAGATACTGGCCCCAGGAAACCTGGAGAGTCCGTGGAAGGCCAGTGGACAGAGAAGTGTGAAGACGCCTTCAAAATGTTGAAGAAAAGTCTGACCACTGCCCCGGTCTTGGCCTATGCTGACCCTAAGAAACCCTATGTACTGCATGTAGATGCCAGCCATGATGGTCTGGGAGGTGTGTTGTACCAAGAGTATGAAGGACAGTTAAGGCCAGTTGCCTATGTCAGTAGAAGTCTAACACCAGCGGAAAAGAACTACCCCACCCACAAGTTGGAATTCCTGGCCCTAAAGTGGGCAGTCGTGGATAAGCTCAGAGATTACCTGTATGGAGCTGACTTTACAGTAAAGACCGACAATAACCCACTCACCTACCTCTTCACCACGGCCAAGCTGGATGCCACTGGCCACCGTTGGTTGGCAGCCCTGGCCGGATTCAACTTCAGTCTGAAGTATAGACCTGGGGCTGGGAATCGTGATGCAGATGCATTGTCCAGAAGGGCTCATGCACCCACCCACCACACAGAAGACTGGAGCCAGGTAACCCCGGATGGGGTACGGGCCTTGTGTCAAGGAGCACAACTTCAAGCTAGTGGGGGGTCAAGGGCGGAAGAGATCGTAGTTTCGGTAGTAGGGGTGCCCAAGTGTTATTGTGACGTGACCCAGATTGTCGAGGACGACCTGCCAAAGAAGGACATAGGGAAGAGACCAGTTGGAAGATCCCTGGGAAAGATTAGCTTTGAAGGCATTGGAAGACCAGCATCCAGGCAGGCTCCTGCAGGACACCTCAAAGGTGGCTCGACTGGTCCACAAAGAATGGGACAAGTTACAAGTGCAACAAGGGGTTTCTTAAAAGAAACAATACCCCGCTACACACTCCCCCCACTTAGAATCTTTGGTCCCCAAACACAGTATTAGCAATAAGAAAAAACAAGTTCACTGAGGGCTGCAGGGGAAGCTCCCACCAAAACTGGGAAGGGAGTTTGTCCTGCCCACAGGTCACATCAATAGGGGTAACCTGCCTAACTGTGCCAGAAAGTGAGCTGGGGTTACCCTCCACCAAATGTGCAGTGGAGGGACCAGGTGTTTGTATTGTCCTTCTAGCAGTAGTTACTGTATCCTCAGAGCTTTCTCCCATTTGGGCATAGGTTAACTTCCATGGAGGACGAATGGTTCTCTTCGCTCTGTTCTCTTGGGGTAACTGTCTCCGTCCCCACAGGCTCTTCCTCTGGGGTAGGTGCATTGGGTTCCAATATTTCTGGAGCATCCAGATCAGATGCAGGAAGATACAGAGAGTTCCTTTGATCTTCAACAGGGAGCGACTCTATGGCATCTGCCCACTCATCAGACAGAGGGCTGGACGGGACAAACTCAGTGGCTTCCACATTTAATGTACTATCCAGGGTATCTTCAGAAGGACAGAGGCTCAGGGGCCTGGGATGGCCACAACCATTCAAGCTCTTCTCCTGCATCTTCACTTTGATCAGTGACATCCATTCCTCCAGACTGAGGTGCCTTAGACCGAGTATTGGGCCTAGGTGTATTCAGACTTGAGGATGGTCTAGGGCAGTGGTTCTCAACTCCAGTCCTCAGGGCCCACCAACAGGTCAGGTTTGCAAGATAACTGAAATACATCACAGGTGATATAATTTGCTGCTCAGGGATTGCAGTATTCTAGTCTGCATCTCACCAAGGTAATACTTCAAATCTGGCCTGTTAGTGGGTCCTGAGGACAGGAGTTGAGAACCACTGGTCTAGGGGAATCCTCTACAGGAGGTATCCAAACTGCTTCTGAAAGTGGAAGTAAGTGGTTTCTGTGCCAGGTCTTCAGCGGCCCTATCTTCCCTTCTGGTTTCAGCTGATACACCGGCAAGCCTGGTAACCTTTTGCAGATCACATAAGGTTCGGGTCTCCATCTGTCTGCTAGTTTGTGCTTCCCCGGCACTCCCAAGTTCCGCAACAGCACTCTGTCTCCGGGTTGCAAGTCCTGGATTTGAACTTTAAGATCAAAGCTCCTCTTGTTCCGAGCTACTCTTTGCTCTGATGCCGCTTGGGCCTGTTCAAACGCCAGTTTCAAGCTCTTCCTCAGCCTATCTACATATCCCTTGTGCGAGGTGGCTGATGTGTGATCCATCGATATGCCGAAGGCCAGATCCACAGGCAGTCTTGCTTTTCATGCCAAACATTAATCTGTAGGGAGAGTACCCTGTGGCATCACTGGTTGTGCTGTTATAGGCATGCACTATTGCTGCTATATGTTTGCTCCAATGCTGCTTCTTCTCGCTGCTCAGAGTCCCCAACATATTTAACAGAGTCCTGTTGAATATTTCCGGTTGGGCATCACCTTGGGGTTGATAAGGGGTAGTACAAGTTTTCTTTATACCTAAAGAGTCCAGCAATTTCCTAATCAATTGACTCTCAAAGTCTCTCCCTTGGTCTGAGTGCAGGCGCTGTGGTAGCCCGTAATGCACAAAGTATTTTTCCACCAAGATTTTGGCTACGGTGGAGGCCTTCTGGTCTTTAGCTGGAAAGGCCTGGGCATAATGGGTGAAATTGTCGGTTATCACCAGAACATTTCCATGTCCACTCAAGTCAGGTTCTAGACAGAGAAAGTCGATGCATACCAAGTCCAAGGGTCCTTGACTCTGCAGATGGCCCATTGGGGCAGCTTGATGTGGTAATGTCTTCCTTTGAACGCAGCGAGCAGATGAGTGACAGTACTCCTCCACTTCAGCCCGCATACAAGGCCAATAGAACCTATTCCTCACAAGCTGGAAGATTTGTTCGGCGCCTAAGTGGCCATGATTATCATGTAGAGCAGCCAAGACAGTTCATCTGTGTTTCTCCGGCAAGAACAGTTGCCACTCCTCTTCCAGGTCATCAGAGGGGCCCCTTCGGTACAACAGACTACAGTTCCCAGCACACCTTGAGGCACCCAGGGTGCATTGCCCCGCACAGGGACTGCTGGGGTGGACTTTATAAGAGGGAGGCGGGCCCCAGTTTTTTTCTCTTTGGACACCGCCCTCCCAGCAAGAGGATCCTTGTGCTGACCTGCTGTGTGTACAAGGCCTGAAGCCTGGGCCTTGTGCTTTTCCAAAGAGCCTTCCGCTCCACCGAGGAGCCTGCGGAGCGTCTGATCCTGTTGCTGAGTGCTGTCATCAGGAGGACCGAAGACCCGAGTGTCATGGACACTGTGAATCGAGTCACAGTAACGGAAAAGGTGAGAGAGCACCTGCTCAGAGCTACACCACAGTATCTCTAGGCCCATTAACTTTATTCAGGGCCACCACAGTGATTGCAGTTACACTCCGGGGAGACTATCCACAGAACTGAGTTATTAGTCTCCCTGGCATTATAAAGTTACCGATCATCGTTACTTTGTTGGATTACAATTGTTCTTAAAGTGCACCACCGTGTTTGCTAGCGAAGATTTCTTCCACAGAACTATACCCAAATCATAGTCAGGCCTGACTGGGTAGTAAAGGACATTGCTGGGCGCCATATTGTCCACGAGGGAGGATAGCTGCAGCGGGGTCTGTTAAACAGTCTATCATATTGCTGAACAATTTATGTTTTAATAAGTATACCCATATTGCAGGGCTCTGCATGTGGCATTGCATACTGTTTATCATTCTAACCTTTACCAACAGTAAAATATTTGAGTTAAGTATATTTGGTTGTCAGTGTCATTTACTGTGCTATACCATACTGTGTGCCTTACTGTGGGATTGTGTCATAGAGAATATTAGAGTGATTGCAATTCTATCACCCCCTTTACTAACTGTGCCACGAGAGGTTAGAGCCGATTGCCAGGGGTTGAAAGCGGTACACTACAGGGCCCAAAACAATCAAGGCAGCCCTCTTAACTGGGGGTATCGCTATACACATTATTCTGGAGACCCAACACTTTACAGTGCACTGCTAGGGGTGTAGGGACTTACAGTTGTACAGGCCCCCCAGATTAAAAAGTGTATAATCATGACTTGTCTGGCCACACATTTCTCCCATAGTAAGCACTCACACTTCACTAGTATCTATGGGCTGCTGTTATGTCTCAAGAGGCCCTGCGGAATCTGTCGACTACATGGCTTTAACATGGCCACCCTTCCACTTTTCTTCTATATAAAAAACAGGCCATACTGAGCGAGCCTGCACCCTCTAGTGGCTGGAGGAGAAACAGAAGCCCACACGACTAAGACGTACACCGCATGATTAAACAGCACACTGCCCCCAGTGGCCACTGGGAGAACAGACGGTCAGATCTTTTTTTCTTTATAGAAAGAAAAACTGCAAAAAACGCAGGACTTACTATTCCTGTTGCAGGACTCTGAACATAACCGGAGTCCAATCTTCATCCATCACAGCAAGCTTTGGCATAAAAGACCTTAAGGGACTTAATGTGGGGTCCACTCTCCTGGACCTGTATAGCACCCTGCAGGAAAACACTTTGGCCAGAACAAACACTGCACAGGGTTCCATTACGCAGGGTCCAGCGCCATAAGGCCGCATTACAGGCAAAACCTTGAGGAATCTTCTCTCCTTCCAATGAGGCTCGGGTACCATCCATTTTGGCTGATAGCTTTTTCAAATGGATCCAAATGAATTCCATGATTCTAAATAGAGCCGTCCAGACCTCCAAGAGCACATGTATCACATCAGTGACCATTCCACCTTGCAGACACTGGCGAAAAAACGGAGGTCCTTCCTGTGTAGAAGGGGTGGATTTCCTGCATTGCTCCCAATTGTCCCGGATTTGGAGCAATGTCCCTCTGTCCCTGTTTCCCCTCCTTTTGGTCTGATCTTTATAGATGTGTATAAAATGCACTTTTTATCTATCAAAAGGTGTTTTCCAGTGATAAACCTTTCATCTGATTTCTAAATTGCTGCATTTGTAAATTCCAAAAGCCAATACTGTATAAAGGAATAATAGTGGTAAAAAAAAGCACTCGTGGGTTCAACTAATCTTGTTTTTTTTATACAATTCTCCTTTAAGGGGGTGTGGCAAGGGGTGTGTCCTATGCCTGCATACTTTTGCTGATAGGGGTCCCTCATTCCCATATCAAAAAGTTGGGAGGTATGTTCCTGTTTGACTATCTGCCAGTATCCATCCACCAGTAGGTGGAGTATAACCCATATAGTCATTATTATGGTTGCTCTGTGTCCCGTGATGTACGATAAAGAAAAGTCTATTTATCCAAAAAAAGAGATTCCCCCACTGATGTCAGTCGGGACGAGAGGAGGAGAGAGTCGGCTGGTCACGCGAGCGCCAAGCGGTGCTCTGAAATCAGGTATAGACAGCTTTTTTTGTTTTATAAAACGCAGAGACAGGAGCACATAACGAGACACAGAGCATTATATGAAACAATAAATGTTATTTAATCGGCAGGAGGGGGGTGGGGGGGTGGGGTCACTGACACAGGAGCAGACAGGTGGGGGGGGGGGGGGCTGAGGACAGAGGAAAGCTGCGGATGACGGAGGCACGTAAACTGACCACGGTGTCAGGGCTCAGCAACCATGATACACCATGGTCATCTTACAGAAGGAAGGGCAGCACCAGGTAGGATCACCAGGCATTTCAGGTGATACAGGGGCGCAAATTACACAGCACAAGCACTGTGCTGTAGAACATGCTTTAAAGGAACAGGATCCTTTTTCTTAGGGTAACAAACACTTTACATAAAGTCTCAGAAGTCTTTCATTAAAATCTTAAGCTAGGTTCACAATATTGCGGGTGCGGGAATCACAGCTGTTCCCGAAAACGCAACCAAAATGCTGACAAGAGTTTATCTTTGTAACATTTAAATGATTCCTATGAATCCCCACCATAATGTTTGTCTATAGTCTGCTCAGTAAACTGTTTTTTCTTTTCCTTCTCTCAGTAAAATGATGAGACCGATATCTGCGGAGAGCAAAGATGCAATTTGCAGAAACTGTGAGAAGAAATCTTCTTTTCCAAATGCTACAAGGATGACGAAACCATCCCGGCATGCCAGGGGGGCCCTAAAGACATTAAAAATATTTTATGGAATAAAAAAATGAGGACTAGAATGAAAGTGGGAGGAGCTTTTTTTCCTCCAGAAGTCTCATTCCAGAAACACTCTTTCTGCTGCTTCTGGATCATCACAAAGTTTCATCAGCAGCATCTTCAAGTAAGGAAATGCTACAAAACTACACCCCCCCCCCAAAAAAAACACAATTCATTTATAGAGAAAATCAGGAGAACATTCATCAAGCTCTTCATAGAGCAAGCTATGCTTCTGGATCTGCATTGTTAGTAACTGGAAATATATTAATAAAAAATCTTCCTGCCAATATGTGAGGGGAAATGGGGGGGGGGGGGGTTACCTGTTCCCAGGTATCAGTGAAATGTTCTTATATACAATCCTTGTTATTCCATTTGTAATAAAAATGATTTCCAGCACTATACCTTTATATACATTTCACCTTCCGAGTGCAAGAAAATTACTTTTAATTTGAAAAACTCCACATTAATTATTTTTTTTCCGAATTTTTATTTTTTTCCCCCAGAAAAAAAATCAATTTTCTCATGGCTTCAAAATTTGTTGGAAATTTCACATCTCTAGTCGAGGTCTCTTCCTCCAGGAGTGTCGGTGCTCCTGGGGCTTTCCATCATCAAGCTTCTGTTGTAAGACTGGAAGCCGGTCTTCTCTTCACCACGTTCTCCTCCTCTGTGGACAGCAGTTTTGGGCAAAAGAATTTGCAGGCAGCTTTGTAGTGGAGTTCCCCCCGTTTGTTTTTTGGGTGTGTCGGCCTTGTTGCCTACTCCTTATGTTCGGCGACTTTGGATATATAAGTAGTTATATGAACTCCTGTGATGTACAAGAAATTAGGATTTTTGGTTTTCCTGTAATGAGTAGATCCCAGGACACAGATCACACCTCCTTCATTGCATGGCTAAACCCCCCCCCCCCAAAAAAAAACACTGAGGGATGGCTGAGCGAAGTTCTGCCACCTGTTCACCTTCAGGTGGCAGCAGTGGCGGCTGGTGCTCAAATTTTTTGGGGGGGGGCGCAAACAAACTGAAAAAAACATCAATTGCCGCCACTATGCCCATTAAACACAGCCACTGTGGCCAAACGCCACTAGTTTGTCCCCAAATGCAGCCAGTTCCCCCCCCATATACAGCCAGTTCCCCCCCCATATACAGCCAGTTTCCCCCCAACATACAGCCAGTTTCTCCCCCAACATACAGCCAGTTTGTCCCCCAATAATACAGCCATTTGTCCCTAATATACAGCCAGTGTTTCCCCAAATGCAGCCAGATTGTCCCCAATATACAGCCAGTTTGTCCCCCAATATACAGCCAGTTTGTCCCCCATATACAGCCAGTTTGTCCCCCAAATGCAGCCAGTTTGTCCCCCAATATACAGCCAGTTTGTCCCCAAAATGCAGCCAGTTTGTCCCCCAATATAGAGCCAGTTTGTCCCCCAATATAGAGCCAGTTTGTCCCCCCAATATACAGCCAGTTTGTCCCCCCAATGCAGCCAGTTTGTCCCCCCAATGCAGTCAGTTTGTCCCCAATATACAGCCAGTTCGTCCCCAATATACAGCCAGTTTGTCCCCAATATACAGCCAGTTTCTCCCCCCAGCTCTGCACTTACCTTCCTCGAGTCAGCACCGTCCTTCTTCCGTCCTCGATGTCTTCTCCCACCCTCGATGTCGCTTCAGCCAATCAGGTTACCGGTAACCAGACCCGGTGAACCTGATTGGCCAGGGAACGCACCCCGTGCGTCCTCTCATTAGGTATTTAGAAGCCGATTACAGCCCCCAGGCTGTAGTCGGGAAGCCTATCAGAGCTGCTGGCTCTGATAGGCACTTCTAAAGACCAACCAGACGCTGTGATTCAGATGGCCGGCGCTCAAGGGGCCGGCCATCTGAATAGTGGGCGGCAGCAATACATAGGCTCATGCAATGCATGAACCTATGTATTGTTGTGGTGAGTGACGGCCGGGCGCAGAAGCGAGCGGTAGCGGCGCTTCTGCGCCCACTATGGTCGCGCTGCCATGTGTGAAAAAAAGACATTTAAAAAAATAAATAAAAAATAAACTCTTAAAGGGCCCGTTTTTTTTTATTTTTTGGTGACCACAGGAGGGGGGGCAGCGCCCGGGCGCCCCCTATGGACGGGCCGCCACTGGGTGGCAGCATAACCCAAGTAGTTATGAATATGATGCACCCCGTATCTTCTGCTGTCCTCCAATATGATACATTGTACCCCTTATAGAATACATAAATCCTAATATTATGTACGGTTAAACCCTACAGGGCAGAAATCTACATCTGTAGATCTTTCTTTGTATCCCTCTCCAGAAACACGACTCCACAACATCATATATTATTTATTCTACATTCAGGAATAAGACAAACTCTTCTTCCGTTCTTCAATCAATGTTCAGTTCTTTCGGGTGCTTATTACTACGACTGCAAGCCAGGCGATACGACCTCCACATCGCTCACATCCTGATTACGTGATGTTAACGTGTTACGGATCCAGGTGAAAAGATCCAAGACCTCCATCCTTATAACAGCCATCCGTGGCCCTTAGTTATGCTGATTGGAGGTTCCTGCGACCAGTAACACCCCCCCCCCCCAGATCAGTCATGAACAGGACTGCACCGCCATGCGATTCGTCCTCCAGTGAGCTCCCTTATCTCGGGCTACAGCCAGCTTTTTAAGGTGAAGGTCTTGGATGTTCTCACAGAACCCATTGAAAGAAAAAGCACCACATGAGGAAGGTCAGACTTCACCGCAGAAGATGTGGGAGGTCCCCATTGCTGGTTGGGAGGGGTAAGTGCTGGGTGATTTGTGCACCTCCCATACCATTGATAAGCTGATGGAGTTCCCAACCACCTTCTCTTCCTATACAGTGATATCAAATGCTGGAATTATTTTCCTGGCTTATAAAGTCACATCTGGTCTACCGAAGAAATGATGTGCCACATAGGACTGCAGGAAACGTCAGAGACCCAAGGAGGAGGCTGGCAGTGGAAGGGCTTCAGATGGAAATGAAGGGAAACACGTGAATCTGGATGACCAAGTAAAAGCTAAAAGGGGTGCAGATAACAACAAGAGATCTCTGTGCCATGAGCAGGTGGAGACATCTCAAGGGCTTTGTGATCAGGTATAAAAGAGGACATTTCAGGAGCTCTGGGAGGAGGAGGAGAAGACGTCTTCCTATGGGCTCTGTGATGAGTAAAGAGATATCAAGCATTCCGTGTTGGGGGAGGGGGAATGACACTTCTGGGGCTCTGTGATGAGGGGAAGACAAATTTAAAATGACTTTGGAAGAAGCGGGGGGGGGGGGGGAGGGGTGGAAGGAAATCTCAGAGGCTCTGTGATACGGGGAAATGTTCCTTTGGAATACTGGCTGACCACAAGGGATCAGTCAATCTTGTATGCTTGAAAAGCAGGCAGTCTCTGTCAGCTGGTAAAACTCTGTTAGGTTGCATATGATGGATGGTAGTTCATATCTACAATAAAGAGGTCCTCATCTACTACATGTGGAGCCTCCAGAGGCCTCCACCACCGAGGCGGGAAGATGGCCATTGTTGTGAGGTCAGAGCGCCTCCTGGCTGCTGCTCAGATATTCTTCTGCCCTCCGATGAGACTCCAGCGCTCGGATGGTGTAGATATCTTGAGGAAGATCTGATCTCTTCAACAGAATCTTCTGCTCTTGCGGGGAGTTGTGCAAAACCTGGAGGAGGACGAGGAGGAGACACGGTCAGAGGAGACGACACGGTCAGAGGGAGGGGGAGGAGGAGACGACACGGTCAGAGGGAGGGGGAGGAGGAGACGACACGGTCAGAGGGAGGGGGAGGAGGAGACGACACGGTCAGAGGGAGGGGGAGGAGACGACACGGTCAGAGGGAGGGGGAGGAGGAGACGACACGGTCAGAGGGAGGGGGAGGAGGAGACGACACGGTCAGAGGGAGGGGGAGGAGGAGACGACACGGTCAGAGGGAGGGGGAGGAGACGACACGGTCAGAGGGAGGGGGAGGAGACGACACGGTCAGAGGGAGGGGGAGGAGGAGACGACACGGTCAGAGGGAGGGGGAGGAGGAGACGACACGGTCAGAGGGAGGGGGAGGAGGAGACGACACGGTCAGAGGGAGGGGGAGACGACACGGTCAGAGGGAGGGGGAGACGACACGGTCAGAGGGAGGAGGAGACGACACGGTCAGAGGGAGGAGGAGACGACACGGTCAGAGGGAGGAGGAGACGACACGGTCAGAGGGAGGAGGAGACGACACGGTCAGAGGGAGGAGGAGACGACACGGTCAGAGGGAGGAGGAGACGACACGGTCAGAGGGAGGAGGAGACGACACGGTCAGAGGGAGGAGGAGACGACACGGTCAGAGGGAGGAGGAGACGACACGGTCAGAGGGAGGAGGAGACGACACGGTCAGAGGGAGGAGGAGACGACACGGTCAGAGGGAGGAGACGACGACACGGTCAGAGGGAGGAGACGACGACACGGTCAGAGGGAGGAGGAGGAGGAGGAGGAGACGACACGGTCAGAGGGAGGAGGAGGAGGAGACGACACGGTCAGAGGGAGGAGGAGGAGGAGGAGACGACACGGTCAGAGGGAGGAGGAGGAGACGACACGGTCAGCGGGAGGAGGAGACGACACGGTCAGAGGGAGGAGGAGGAGACGACACGGTCAGAGGGAGGAGGAGACGACACGGTCAGAGGGAGGAGGAGACGACACGGTCAGAGGGAGGAGGAGGAGGAGACGACACGGTCAGAGGGAGGAGGAGGAGGAGGAGACGACACGGTCAGAGGGAGGAGGAGACGACACGGTCAGAGGGAGGAGGAGGAGGAGACGACACGGTCAGAGGGAGGAGGAGGAGGAGACGACACGATCGAGGGAGGAGGAGGAGACGACACGGTCAGAGGGAGGAGGAGGAGGAGGAGACGACACGGTCAGAGGGAGGAGGAGGAGGAGACGACACGATCGAGGGAGGAGGAGGAGACGACACGGTCAGAGGGAGGAGGAGGAGGAGACGACACGGTCAGAGGGAGGAGGAGGAGGAGACGACACGGTCAGAGGGAGGAGGAGGAGGAGACGACACGGTCAGAGGGAGGAGGAGGAGACGACACGGTCAGAGGGAGGAGGAGACGACACGGTCAGAGGGAGGAGGAGGAGACGACACGGTCAGAGGGAGGAGGAGGAGACGACACGGTCAGAGGGAGGAGGAGGAGACGACACGGTCAGAGGGAGGAGGAGACGACACGGTCAGAGGGAGGAGGAGGAGACGACACGGTCAGCGGGAGGAGGAGGAGACGACACGGTCAGAGGGAGGAGGAGACGACACGGTCAGAGGGAGGAGGAGGAGGAGACGACACGGTCAGAGGGAGGAGGAGGAGGAGACGACACGGTCAGAGGGAGGAGGAGGAGGAGACGACACGGTCAGAGGGAGGAGGAGGAGGAGACGACACGGTCAGAGGGAGGAGGAGGAGGAGACGACACGGTCAGAGGGAGGAGGAGGAGGAGACGACACGGTCAGAGGGAGGAGGAGGAGGAGACGACACGATCGAGGGAGGAGGAGACGACACGGTCAGAGGGAGGAGGAGGAGGAGGAGACGACACGGTCAGAGGGAGGAGACGACACGGTCAGAGGGAGGAGGAGACGACACGGTCAGAAGAAGAAGGAGGAGACGACACGGTCAGAGGGAGGAGGAGGAGACGACACGGTCAGCGGGAGGAGGAGACGACACGGTCAGAGGGAGGAGGAGGAGACGACACGGTCAGAGGGAGGAGGAGGAGGAGACGACACGGTCAGAGGGAGGAGGAGGAGGAGACGACACGGTCAGAGGGAGGAGGAGGAGGAGACGACACGGTCAGAGGGAGGAGGAGGAGGAGGAGGAGACGACACGGTCAGAGGGAGGAGGAGGAGACGACACGGTCAGAGGGAGGAGGAGGAGGAGACGACACGGTCAGAGGGAGGAGGAGGAGGAGACGACACGGTCAGAGGGAGGAGGAGGAGGAGACGACACGGTCAGAGGGAGGAGGAGGAGGAGACGACACGGTCAGAGGGAGGAGGAGGAGGAGGAGACGACACGGTCAGAGGGAGGAGGAGGAGGAGGAGACGACACGGTCAGAGGGAGGAGACGACACGATCGAGGGAGGAGGAGACGACACGGTCAGAGGGAGGAGGAGGAGGAGACGACACGGTCAGAGGGAGGAGGAGGAGACGACACGGTCAGAGGGAGGAGGAGGAGACGACACGGTCAGAGGGAGGAGGAGGAGACGACACGGTCAGAGGGAGGAGGAGACGACACGGTCAGAGGGAGGAGGAGACGACACGGTCAGAGGGAGGAGGAGGAGACGACACGGTCAGAGGGAGGAGGAGGAGACGACACGGTCAGAGGGAGGAGGAGGAGGAGGAGGAGACGACACGGTCAGAGGGAGGAGGAGGAGACGACACGGTCAGAGGGAGGAGGAGGAGGAGACGACACGGTCAGAGGGAGGAGGAGGAGGAGACGACACGGTCAGAGGGAGGAGGAGGAGGAGACGACACGGTCAGAGGGAGGAGGAGGAGGAGACGACACGGTCAGAGGGAGGAGGAGGAGGAGACGACACGGTCAGAGGGAGGAGGAGGAGGAGACGACACGATCGAGGGAGGAGGAGGAGACGACACGGTCAGAGGGAGGAGGAGGAGGAGACGACACGGTCAGAGGGAGGAGACGACACGGTCAGAAGAAGAAGGAGGAGACGACACGGTCAGAGGGAGGAGGAGGAGGAGACGACACGGTCAGAGGGAGGAGGAGGAGGAGACGACACGGTCAGAGGGAGGAGGAGACGACACGGTCAGAGGGAGGGGGAGGAGGAGACGACACGGTCAGAGGGAGGGGGAGGAGGAGACGACACGGTCAGAGGGAGGAGGAGACGACACGGTCAGAGGGAGGAGGAGACGACACGGTCAGAGGGAGGAGGAGACGACACGGTCAGAGGGAGGAGGAGACGACACGGTCAGAGGGAGGAGGAGGAGACGACACGGTCAGAGGGAGGAGGAGGAGGAGACGACACGGTCAGAGGGAGGAGGAGGAGGAGACGACACGGTCAGAGGGAGGAGGAGGAGACGACACGGTCAGAGGGAGGAGGAGGAGACGACACGGTCAGAGGGAGGAGGAGGAGACGACACGGTCAGAGGGAGGAGGAGGAGACGACACGGTCAGAGGGAGGAGGAGGAGACGACACGGTCAGAGGGAGGAGGAGGAGACGACACGGTCAGAGGAGGAGACGACACGGTCAGAGGGAGGAGGAGGAGACGACACGGTCAGAGGGAGGAGGAGGAGACGACACGGTCAGAGGGAGGAGGAGGAGACGACACGGTCAGAGGGAGGAGGAGGAGACGACACGGTCAGAGGGAGGAGGAGGAGACGACACGGTCAGAGGGAGGAGGAGGAGACGACACGGTCAGAGGGAGGAGGAGGAGACGACACGGTCAGAGGGAGGAGGAGGAGACGACACGGTCAGAGGGAGGAGGAGGAGACGACACGGTCAGAGGGAGGAGGAGGAGACGACACGGTCAGCGGGAGGAGGAGGAGACGACACGGTCAGAGGGAGGAGGAGGAGACGACACGGTCAGAGGGAGGAGGAGGAGACGACACGGTCAGAGGGAGGAGGAGGAGGAGACGACACGGTCAGAGGGAGGAGGAGGAGACGACACGGTCAGAGGGAGGAGGAGGAGACGACACGGTCAGAGGGAGGAGGAGGAGGAGACGACACGGTCAGAGGGAGGAGGAGGAGGAGACGACACGATCGAGGGAGGAGGAGGAGACGACACGGTCAGAGGGAGGAGGAGGAGACGACACGGTCAGAGGGAGGAGGAGACGACACGGTCAGAGGGAGGAGGAGACGACACGGTCAGAGGGAGGAGACGACACGGTCAGAGGGAGGAGGAGACGACACGGTCAGAAGAAGGAGGAGACGACACGGTCAGAGGGAGGAGGAGGAGACGACACGGTCAGAGGGAGGAGGAGGAGACGACACGGTCAGAGGGAGGAGGAGGAGGAGACGACACGGTCAGAGGGAGGAGGAGACGACACGGTCAGAGGGAGGAGGAGACGACACGGTCAGAGGGAGGAGGAGACGACACGGTCAGAGGGAGGAGGAGACGACACGGTCAGAGGGAGGAGGAGACGACACGGTCAGAGGGAGGAGGAGGAGACGACACGGTCAGAGGGAGGAGGAGACGTCACGATCGAGGGAGGAGGAGGAGACGACACGGTCAGAGGGAGGAGGAGGAGACGACACGGTCAGAGGGAGGAGGAGGAGACGACACGGTCAGAGGGAGGAGGAGGAGGAGACGACGCGGTCAGAGGGAGGAGGAGGAGGAGACGACGACACGGTCAGAGGGAGGAGGAGACGACGACACGGTCAGAGGGAGGAGGAGGAGGAGACGACACGGTCAGAGGGAGGAGGAGGAGGAGACGACACGGTCAGAGGGAGGAGGAGACGACACGGTCAGAGGGAGGAGGAGGAGACGACACGGTCAGAGGGAGGAGGAGGAGACGACACGGTCAGAGGGAGGAGGAGGAGACGACACGGTCAGAGGGAGGAGGAGACGACACGGTCAGAGGGAGGAGGCGACACGGTCAGAGGGAGGAGGAGGAGACGACACGGTCAGAGGGAGGAGACGACACGGTCAGAGGGAGGAGGAGGAGACGACACGGTCAGAGGGAGGAGGAGGAGGAGACGACACGGTCAGAGGGAGGAGGAGACGACACGGTCAGAGGGAGGAGGAGACGACACGGTCAGAGGGAGGAGGAGGAGGAGGAGGAGGAGACGACACGGTCAGAGGGAGGACGAGGAGACGACACGGTCAGAGGGAGGAGGAGGAGGAGACGACACGGTCAGAGGGAGGAGGAGGAGGAGACGACACGGTCAGAGGGAGGAGGAGGAGGAGACGACACGGTCAGAGGGAGGAGGAGGAGGAGACGACACGGTCAGAGGGAGGAGGAGGAGGAGACGACACGGTCAGAGGGAGGAGGAGGAGGAGACGACGACACGGTCAGAGGGAGGAGGAGGAGGAGACGACGACACGGTCAGAGGGAGGAGGAGGAGGAGACGACGACACGGTCAGAGGGAGGAGGAGGAGACGACACGGTCAGAGGGAGGAGGAGGAGGAGACGACACGGTCAGAGGGAGGAGGAGGAGACGGAGACGACACGGTCAGAGGGAGGAGGAGGAGACGACACGGTCAGAGGGAGGAGGAGACGACACGGTCAGAGGGAGGAGGAGGCGACACGGTCAGAGGGAGGAGGAGACGACACGGTCAGAGGGAGGAGACGACACGGTCAGAGGGAGGAGGAGGAGACGACACGGTCAGAGGGAGGAGGAGGAGGAGACGACACGGTCAGAGGGAGGAGGAGGAGGAGACGACACGGTCAGAGGGAGGAGGAGACGACACGGTCAGAGGGAGGAGGAGGAGGAGGAGGAGGAGACGACACGGTCAGAGGGAGGACGAGGAGACGACACGGTCAGAGGGAGGAGGAGGAGGAGACGACACGGTCAGAGGGAGGAGGAGACGACACGGTCAGAGGGAGGAGGAGACGACACGGTCAGAGGGAGGAGGAGGAGGAGGAGACGACACGGTCAGAGGGAGGACGAGGAGACGACACGGTCAGAGGGAGGAGGAGGAGGAGACGACACGGTCAGAGGGAGGAGGAGACGACACGGTCAGAGGGAGGAGGAGACGACACGGTCAGAGGGAGGAGGAGGAGGAGGAGGAGGAGACGACACGGTCAGAGGGAGGACGAGGAGACGACACGGTCAGAGGGAGGAGGAGGAGGAGACGACACGGTCAGAGGGAGGAGGAGGAGGAGACGACACGGTCAGAGGGAGGAGGAGGAGACGACGACACGGTCAGAGGGAGGAGGAGGAGACGACGACACGGTCAGAGGGAGGAGGAGGAGGAGACGACGACACGGTCAGAGGGAGGAGGAGACGACGACACGGTCAGAGGGAGGAGGAGGAGGAGACGACACGGTCAGAGGGAGGAGGAGGAGGAGACGACACGGTCAGGAGGAGGAGGAGACGACGACACGGTCAGAGGGAGGAGGAGGAGGAGACGACGACACGGTCAGAGGGAGGAGGAGGAGGAGACGACGACACGGTCAGAGGGAGGAGGAGGAGGAGACGACGACACGGTCAGAGGGAGGAGGAGGAGGAGACGACACGGTCAGAGGGAGGAGGAGGAGACGGAGACGACACGGTCAGAGGGAGGAGGAGGAGACGGAGACGACACGGTCAGAGGGAGGAGGAGGAGACGACACGATCAGAGGGAGGAGGAGACGACACGGTCAGAGGGAGGAGGAGGCGACACGGTCAGAGGGAGGAGGAGACGACACGGTCAGAGGGAGGAGGAGACGACACGGTCAGAGGGAGGAGACGACACGGTCAGAGGGAGGAGGAGGAGACGACACGGTCAGAGGGAGGAGGAGGAGGAGACGACACGGTCAGAGGGAGGAGGAGGAGGAGACGACACGGTCAGAGGGAGGAGGAGACGACACGGTCAGAGGGAGGAGGAGGAGGAGGAGGAGGAGACGACACGGTCAGAGGGAGGACGAGGAGACGACACGGTCAGAGGGAGGAGGAGGAGGAGACGACACGGTCAGAGGGAGGAGGAGGAGGAGACGACACGGTCAGAGGGAGGAGGAGACGACACGGTCAGAGGGAGGAGGAGACGACACGGTCAGAGGGAGGAGGAGACGACACGGTCAGAGGGAGGAGGAGGAGGAGGAGACGACACGGTCAGAGGGAGGACGAGGAGACGACACGGTCAGAGGGAGGAGGAGGAGGAGACGACACGGTCAGAGGGAGGAGGAGGAGACGACGACACGGTCAGAGGGAGGAGGAGGAGACGACGACACGGTCAGAGGGAGGAGGAGGAGACGACGACACGGTCAGAGGGAGGAGGAGGAGGAGACGACGACACGGTCAGAGGGAGGAGGAGGAGGAGACGACGACACGGTCAGAGGGAGGAGGAGGAGGAGACGACGACACGGTCAGAGGGAGGAGGAGACGACGACACGGTCAGAGGGAGGAGGAGGAGGAGACGACACGGTCAGAGGGAGGAGGAGGAGGAGACGACACGGTCAGGAGGAGGAGGAGACGACGACACGGTCAGAGGGAGGAGGAGGAGGAGACGACGACACGGTCAGAGGGAGGAGGAGGAGGAGACGACGACACGGTCAGAGGGAGGAGGAGGAGGAGACGACGACACGGTCAGAGGGAGGAGGAGGAGGAGACGACGACACGGTCAGAGGGAGGAGGAGGAAACGACACGGTCAGAGGGAGGAGGAGGAGGAAACGACACGGTCAGAGGGAGGAGGAGGAGGAAACGACACGGTCAGAGGGAGGAGGAGGAGGAGACGACACGGTCAGAGGGAGGAGGAGGAGGAGACGACACGGTCAGAGGGAGGAGGAGGAGGAGGAGACGACACGGTCAGAGGGAGGAGGAGACGACACGGTCAGAGGGAGGAGGAGACGGAGACGACACGGTCAGAGGGAGGAGGAGACGGAGACGACACGGTCAGAGGGAGGAGGAGACGGAGACGACACGGTCAGAGGGAGGAGGAGGAGACGACACGGTCAGAGGGAGGAGGAGGAGACGACACGGTCAGAGGGAGGAGGAGGAGACGACACGGTCAGAGGGAGGAGGAGGAGACGACACGGTCAGAGGGAGGAGGAGGAGACGACACGGTCAGAGGGAGGAGGAGGAGACGACACGGTCAGAGGGAGGAGGAGGAGACGACACGGTCAGAGGGAGGAGGAGGAGACGACACGGTCAGAGGGAGGAGGAGGAGACGACACGGTCAGAGGGAGGAGGAGGAGACGACACGGTCAGAGGGAGGAGGAGGAGGAGGAAACGACACGGTCAGAGGGAGGAGGAGGAAACGACACGGTCAGAGGGAGGAGGAGGAGGAGACGACACGGTCAGAGGGAGGAGGAGGAGACGACGACACGGTCAGAGGGAGGAGGAGGAGGAGACGACACGGTCAGAGGGAGGAGGAGGAGACGACACGGTCAGAGGGAGGAGGAGACGACACGGTCAGAGGGAGGAGGAGGAGACGACACGGTCAGAGGGAGGAGGAGGAGACGGAGACGACACGGTCAGAGGGAGGAGGAGGAGACGACACGGTCAGAGGGAGGAGGAGGAGACGACACGGTCAGAGGGAGGAGGAGGAGACGACACGGTCAGAGGGAGGAGGAGGAGACGACACGGTCAGAGGGAGGAGACGACACGGTCAGAGGGAGGAGGAGGAGACGACACGGTCAGAGGGAGGAGGAGGAGGAGACGACACGGTCAGAGGGAGGAGGAGGAGGAGACGACACGGTCAGAGGGAGGAGGAGGAGGAGACGACGACACGGTCAGAGGGAGGAGGAGGAGGAGACGACGACACGGTCAGAGGGAGGAGGAGGAGGAGACGACGACACGGTCAGAGGGAGGAGGAGGAGGAGACGACGACACGGTCAGAGGGAGGAGGAGGAGGAGACGACGACACGGTCAGAGGGAGGAGGAGGAGGAGACGACGACACGGTCAGAGGGAGGAGGAGACGACACGGTCAGAGGGAGGAGGAGGAGGAGACGACACGGTCAGAGGGAGGAGGAAACGACACGGTCAGAGGAGGAGGAAACGACACGGTCAGAGGGAGGAGGAGGAAACGACACGGTCAGAGGGAGGAGGAGGAAACGACACGGTCAGAGGGAGGAGGGGGAGGAAACGACACGGTCAGAGGGAGGAGGAAACGACACGGTCAGAGGGAGGAGGAGGAGGAAACGACACGGTCAGAGGGAGGAGGAGGAAACGACACGGTCAGAGGGAGGAGGAGGAAACGACACGGTCAGAGGGAGGAGGAGGAGGAAACGACACGGTCAAAGGGAGGAGGAAACGACACGGTCAAAGGGAGGAGGAAACGACACGGTCAAAGGGAGGAGGAAACGACACGGTCAGAGGGAGGAGGAGGAGACGACACGGTCAGAGGGAGGGGGAGACGACACGGTCAGAGGGAGGGGGAGGAGGAGACGACACTGTCAGAGGGAGGGGGAGGAGGAGACGACACTGTCAGAGGGAGGGGGAGGAGGAGACGACACTGTCAGAGGGAGGGGGAGGAGGAGACGACACTGTCAGAGGGAGGGGGAGGAGGAGACGACACTGTCAGAGGGAGGGGGAGGAGGAGACGACACTGTCAGAGGGAGGGGGAGGAGGAGACGACACTGTCAGAGGGAGGGGGAGGAGGAGACGACACGGTCAGAGGGAGGAGGAGGAGACGACACGGTCAGAGGGAGGAGGAGGAGACGACACGGTCAGAGGGAGGAGGAGGAGACACGGTCAGAGGGAGGAGGAGGAGACGACACGGTCAGAGGGAGGAGGAGGAGACGACACGGTCAGAGGGAGGAGGAGGAGACGACACGGTCAGAGGGAGGAGGAGGAGACGACACGGTCAGAGGGAGGAGGAGGAGACGACACGGTCAGAGGGAGGAGGAGACGACACGGTCAGAGGGAGGAGGAGACGACACGGTCAGAGGGAGGAGGAGGAGACGACACGGTCAGAGGGAGGAGGAGGAGACGACACGGTCAGAGGGAGGAGGAGACGACACGGTCAGAGGGAGGAGGAGACGACACGGTCAGAGGGAGGAGGAGGAGGAGACGACACGGTCAGAGGGAGGAGGAGACGACACGGTCAGAGGGAGGAGGAGACGACACGGTCAGAGGGAGGAGGAGGAGACGACACGGTCAGAGGGAGGAGGAGGAGACGACACGGTCAGAGGGAGGAGGAGGAGACGACACAGTCAGAGGGAGGAGGAGGAGGAAACGGTCAGAGGGAGGAGGAGACGACACGGTCAGAGGGAGGAGGAGGAGGAGACGACACGGTCAGAGGGAGGAGGAGGAGACGACACGGTCAGAGGGAGGAGGAGGAGGAGGAGACGACACGGTCAGAGGGAGGAGGAGGAGGAGGAGACGACACGGTCAGAGGGGAGGAGGAGGAGGAGGAGACGACACGGTCAGAGGGGAGGAGGAGGAGGAGACGACACGGTCAGAGGGGAGGAGGAGGAGGAGGAGACGACACGGTCAGAGGGGAGGAGGAGGAGACGACACGGTCAGAGGGAGGAGGAGGAGGAGACGACACGGTCAGAGGGAGGAGGAGGAGGAGACGACACGGTCAGAGGGAGGAGGAGGAGACGACACGGTCAGAGGGAGGAGGAGGAGGAGACGACACGGTCAGAGGGAGGAGGAGGAGGAGGAGACGACACGGTCAGAGGGAGGAGGAGGAGGAGGAGACGACACGGTCAGAGGGGAGGAGGAGGAGGAGGAGACGACACGGTCAGAGGGGAGGAGGAGGAGGAGGAGACGACACGGTCAGAGGGGAGGAGGAGGAGGAGGAGACGACACGGTCAGAGGGGAGGAGGAGGAGGAGGAGACGACACGGTCAGAGGGGAGGAGGAGGAGGAGGAGACGACACGGGGAGGAGGAGGAGGAGGAGACGACACGGTCAGAGGGAGGAGGAGGAGACGACACGGTCAGAGGGAGGAGGAGACGACACGGTCAGAGGGAGGAGGAGGAGACGACACGGTCAGAGGGAGGAGGAGGAGACGACACGGTCAGAGGGAGGAGGAGGAGACGACACGGTCAGAGGGAGGAGGAGGAGACGACACGGTCAGAGGGAGGAGGAGGAGACGACACGGTCAGAGGGAGGAGGAGGAGACGACACGGTCAGAGGGAGGAGGAGGAGGAGACGACGACACGGTCAGAGGGAGGAGGAGACGACGACACGGTCAGAGGGAGGAGGAGGAGGAGACGACGACACGGTCAGAGGGAGGAGGAGACGACGACACGGTCAGAGGGAGGAGGAGGAGGAGACGACGACACGGTCAGAGGGAGGAGGAGGAGACGACGACACGGTCAGAGGGAGGAGGAGGAGACGACGACACGGTCAGAGGGAGGAGGAGGAGGAGGAGACGACGACACGGTCAGAGGGAGGAGGAGGAGGAGGAGACGACGACACGGTCAGAGGGAGGAGGAGGAGACGACGACACGGTCAGAGGGAGGAGGAGGAGGAGACGACGACACGGTCAGAGGGAGGAGGAGGAGACGACGACACGGTCAGAGGGAGGAGGAGGAGACGACGACACGGTCAGAGGGAGGAGGAGGAGACGACGACACGGTCAGAGGGAGGAGGAGGAGACGACGACACGGTCAGAGGGAGGAGGAGGAAACGACACGGTCAGAGGGAGGAGGAAACGACACGGTCAGAGGGAGGAGACGACACGGGAGGAGGGAGGAGGAGGAGGAGACGACACGGTCAGAGGGAGGAGGAGGAGGAGACGACACGGTCAGAGGGAGGAGGAGACGACACGGTCAGAGGGAGGAGGAGACGACACGGTCAGAGGGAGGAGGAGACGACACGGTCAGAGGGAGGAGGAGGAGACGACACGGTCAGAGGGAGGAGGAGGAGACGACACGGTCAGAGGGAGGAGGAGGAGGAGACGGCACGGTCAGAGGGAGGAGACGACACGGTCAGAGGAGGAAACGACACGGTCAGAGGGAGGAGGAGGAAACGACACGGTCAGAGGGAGGAGGAGGAGACGACACGGTCAGAGGGAGGAGGAGACGACACGGTCAGAGGGAGGAGGAGGAGGAGACGACACGGTCAGAGGGAGGAGGAGGAGGAGACGACACGGTCAGAGGGAGGAGGAGACGACACGGTCAGAGGGAGGAGGAGGAGACGACGACACGGTCAGAGGGAGGAGGAGGAGACGACGACACGGTCAGAGGGAGGAGGAGGAGGAGACGACGACACGGTCAGAGGGAGGAGGAGACGACGACACGGTCAGAGGGAGGAGGAGGAGGAGACGACGACACGGTCAGAGGGAGGAGGAGACGACGACACGGTCAGAGGGAGGAGGAGGAGACGACACGGTCAGAGGGAGGAGGAGGAGGAGGAGGAGACGACACGGTCAGAGGGAGGAGGAGGAGGAGGAGACGACACGGTCAGAGGGAGGAGACGACACGATCGAGGGAGGAGGAGGAGACGACACGGTCAGAGGGAGGAGGAGACGACACGGTCAGAGGGAGGAGGAGGAGGAGACGACACGGTCAGAGGGAGGAGGAGGAGACGACACGGTCAGAGGGAGGAGGAGGAGACGACACGGTCAGAGGGAGGAGGAGGAGACGACACGGTCAGAGGGAGGAGGAGACGACACGGTCAGAGGGAGGAGGAGACGACACGGTCAGAGGGAGGAGGAGATGACACGGTCAGAGGGAGGAGGAGGAAACGACACGATCAGAGGGAGGAGGAGGAAACGACACAGTCAGAGGGAGGAGGAGGAAACGACACAGTCAGAGGGAGGAGGAGGAGGAAACGACAGTCAGAGGGAGGAGGAGGAGGAAACGACAGTCAGAGGGAGGAGGAGGAGGAAACGACACAGTCAGAGGGAGGAGGAGGAGGAGGAAACGACACAGTCAGAGGGAGGAGGAAACGACACAGTCAGAGGGAGGAGGAGGAAACGACACAGTCAGAGGGAGGAGGAGGAGGAAACGACACGGTCAGAGGGAGGAGGAAACGACACGGTCAGAGGGAGGAGGAGGAGGAGACGACACGGTAAGAGGGAGGAGGAGGAGGAGGAGACGACACGGTCAGAGGGAGGAGGAGGAGGAGGAGACGACACGGTCAGAGGGAGGAGGAGGAGGAGACGACACGGTCAGAGGGAGGAGGAGGAGGAGGAGACGACACGGTCAGAGGGAGGAGGAGACGACACGGTCAGAGGGGAGGAAACGACACAGTCAGAGGGAGGAGGAAACGACACAGTCAGAGGGAGGAGGAGGAAACGACACAGTCAGAGGGAGGAGGAGGAAACGACACAGTCAGAGGGAGGAGGAGGAGGAGACGACACGGTCAGAGGGAGGAGGAGGAGGAGGAGACGACACGGTCAGAGGGGGGGAGGAGGAGGAGACGACACGGTCAGAGGGAGGAGGAGGAGACGACACGGTCAGAGGGAGGAGGAGGAGACGACACGGTCAGAGGGAGGAGGAGGAGACGACACGGTCAGAGGGAGGAGGAGGAGACGACACGGTCAGAGGGAGGAGGAGGAGACGACACGGTCAGAGGGAGGAGGAGGAGACGACACGGTCAGAGGGAGGAGGAGGAGGAGACGACGACACGGTCAGAGGGAGGAGGAGACGACGACACGGTCAGAGGGAGGAGGAGGAGGAGACGACGACACGGTCAGAGGGAGGAGGAGGAGGAGACGACGACACGGTCAGAGGGAGGAGGAGGAGGAGGAGACGACACGGTCAGAGGGAGGAGGAGGAGGAGGAAACGACACGGTCAGAGGGAGGAGGAGGAGGAGGAGGAAACGACACGGTCAGAGGGAGGAGGAGGAGGAGGAGGAAACGACACGGTCAGAGGGAGGAGGAGGAGGAGGAGGAAACGACACGGTCAGAGGGAGGAGGAGGAGGAGGAGGAAACGACACGGTCAGAGGGAGGAGGAGGAGGAAACGACACGGTCAGAGGGAGGAGGAGGAGGAGGAAACGACACGGTCAGAGGGAGGAGGAGGAGGAAACGACACGGTCAGAGGGAGGAGGAGGAGGAGGAGGAGGAAACGACACGGTCAGAGGGAGGAGGAGGAGGAGGAGGAAACGACACGGTCAGAGGGAGGAGGAGGAGGAAACGACACGGTCAGAGGGAGGAGGAGGAGGAGGAGGAGGAAACGACACGGCCAGAGGGAGGAGGAGGAGGAGGAGGAAACGACACGGTCAGAGGGAGGAGGAGGAGGAGGAGGAGGAAACGACACGGTCAGAGGGAGGAGGAGGAGGAGGAGGAAACGTCACGGTCAGAGGGAGGAGGAGGAAACGACACGGTCAGAGGGAGGAGGAGACGACACGGTCAGAGGGAGGAGGAGACGACACGGTCAGAGGGAGGAGGAGACGACACGGTCAGAGGGAGGAGGAGACGACACGGTCAGAGGGAGGAGGAGACGACACGGTCAGAGGGAGGAGGAGACGACACGGTCAGAGGGAGGAGGAGACGACACGGTCAGAGGGAGGAGGAGACGACACGGTCAGAGGGAGGAGGAGACGACACGGTCAGAGGGAGGAGGAGACGACACGGTCAGAGGGAGGAGGAGACGACACGGTCAGAGGGAGGAGGAGACGACACGGTCAGAGGGAGGAGGAGACGACACGGTCAGAGGGAGGAGGAGACGACACGGTCAGAGGGAGGAGGAGACGACACGGTCAGAGGGAGGAGGAAACGACACGGTCAGAGGGAGGAGGAAACAACACGGTCAGAGGGAGGAGGAGGAGGAGACGACGACACGGTCAGAGGGAGGAGGAGGAGGAGACGACGACACGGTCAGAGGGAGGAGGAGGAGGAGACGACGACACGGTCAGAGGGAGGAGGAGGAGGAGACGACGACACGGTCAGAGGGAGGAGGAGGAGGAGGAGGAGACGACGACACGGTCAGAGGGAGGAGGAGGAGACGACGACACGGTCAGAGGGAGGAGGAGGAGGAGACGACGACACGGTCAGAGGGAGGAGGAGACGACGACACGGTCAGAGGGAGGAGGAGACGACGACACGGTCAGAGGGAGGAGGAGGAGGAGACGACGACACGGTCAGAGGGAGGAGGAGGAGGAGACGACGACACGGTCAGAGGGAGGAGGAGACGACGACACGGTCAGAGGGAGGAGGAGGAGACACGGTCAGAGGGAGGAGGAGGAGAGGAAACGACACGGTCAGAGGGAGGAGGAGGAGGAGACGACACGGTCAGAGGGAGGAGGAGGAGGAGACGACACGGTCAGAGGGAGGAGGAGACGACACGGTCAGAGGGAGGAGGAGACGACACGGTCAGAGGGAGGAGGAGACGACACGGTCAGAGGGAGGAGGAGACGACACGGTCAGAGGGAGGAGGAGACGACACGGTCAGAGGGAGGAGGAGGAGGAGGAGGAGACGACACGGTCAGAGGGAGGAGGAGACGACACGGTCAGAGGGAGGAGGAGACGACACGGTCAGAGGGAGGAGGAGACGACACGGTCAGAGGGAGGAGGAGACGACACGGTCAGAGGGAGGAGGAGACGACACGGTCAGAGGGAGGAGGAGACGACACGGTCAGAGGGAGGAGGAGACGACACGGTCAGAGGGAGGAGGAAACGACACGGTCAGAAGGAGGAGGAAACGACACGGTCAGAGGGAGGAGGAGACGACACGGTCAGAGGGAGGAGGAGGAGGAGACGACACGGTCAGAGGGAGGAGGAGACGACACGGTCAGAGGGAGGAGGAGACGACACGGTCAGAGGGAGGAGGAGACGACACGGTCAGAGGGAGGAGGAGACGACACGGTCAGAGGGAGGAGGAGACGACACGGTCAGAGGAGACGACACGGTCAGAGGGAGGAGGAGACGACACGGTCAGAGGGAGGAGGAGACGACACGGTCAGAGGGAGGAGGAGACGACACGGTCAGAGGGAGGAGGAGGAGGAGACGACACGGTCAGAGGGAGGAGGAGGAGGAAACGACACGGTCAGAGGGAGGAGGAGGAGGAAACGACACGGTCAGAGGGAGGAGGAGGAGGAAACGACACGGTCAGAGGGAGGAGGAGGAGGAAACGACACGGTCAGAGGGAGGAGGAGGAGGAAACGACACGGTCAGAGGGAGGAGGAGGAGGAGGAAACGACACGGTCAGAGGGAGGAGGAGGAAACGACACGGTCAGAGGGAGGAGGAGGAGGAGGAAACGACACGGTCAGAGGGAGGAGGAGGAGGAGGAAACAACACGGTCAGAGGGAGGAGGAGGAGGAGGAAACGACACGGTCAGAGGGAGGAGGAGACGACACGGTCAGAGGGAGGAGGAGACGACACGGTCAGAGGGAGGAGGAGGAGACGACACGGTCAGAGGGAGGAGGAGACGACACGGTCAGAGGGAGGAGGAGGAGACGACACGGTCAGAGGGAGGAGGAGGAGACGACACGGTCAGAGGGAGGAGACGACGACACGGTCAGAGGGAGGAGGAGGAGACGACGACACGGTCAGAGGGAGGAGGAGGAGGAGGAGACGACACGGTCAGAGGGAGGAGGAGACGACACGGTCAGAGGGAGGAGGAGGGGGAGACGACACGGTCAGAGGGAGGAGACGACACGGTCAGAGGGAGGAGGAGACGACACGGTCAGAGGGAGGAGGAGGAGGAAACGACACGGTCAGAGGGAGGAGGAGGAGGAAACGACACGGTCAGAGGGAGGAGGAGGAGGAGGAAACGACACGGTCAGAGGGAGGAGGAGACGACACGGTCAGAGGGAGGAGGAGGAGACGACACGGTCAGAGGGAGGAGGAGACGACACGGTCAGAGGGAGGAGGAGGAGACGACACGGTCAGAGGGAGGAGACGACGACACGGTCAGAGGGAGGAGGAGGAGACGACGACACGGTCAGAGGGAGGAGGAGGAGGAGGAGACGACACGGTCAGAGGGAGGAGGAGACGACACGGTCAGAGGGAGGAGGAGGGGGAGACGACACGGTCAGAGGGAGGAGACGACACGGTCAGAGGGAGGAGGAGACGACACGGTCAGAGGGAGGAGGAGGAGGAAACGACACGGTCAGAGGGAGGAGGAGGAGGAAACGACACGGTCAGAGGGAGGAGGAGGAGGAGGAAACGACACGGTCAGAGGGAGGAGGAGGAGGAGGAAACGACACGGTCAGAGGGAGGAGGAGGAGGAGGAGGAAACGACACGGTCAGAGGGAGGAGGAGGAGGAGGAAACGACACGGTCAGAGGGAGGAGGAGGAGGAGGAAACAACACGGTCAGAGGGAGGAGGAGGAGGAGGAGGAAACGACACGGTCAGAGGGAGGAGGAGACGACACGGTCAGAGGGAGGAGGAGACGACACGGTCAGAGGGAGGAGGAGGAGACGACACGGTCAGAGGGAGGAGGAGGAGACGACACGGTCAGAGGGAGGAGACGACACGGTCAGAGGGAGGAGACGACGACACGGTCAGAGGGAGGAGGAGGAGACGACGACACGGTCAGAGGGAGGAGGAGGAGACGACACGGTCAGAGGGAGGAGGAGACGACACGGTCAGAGGGAGGAGGGGGAGACGACACGGTCAGAGGGAGGAGACGACACGGTCAGAGGGAGGAGGAGACGACACGGTCAGAGGGAGGAGGAGACGACACGGTCAGAGGGAGGAGGAGACGACACGGTCAGAGGGAGGAGGAGACGACACGGTCAGAGGGAGGAGGAGACGACACGGTCAGAGGGAGGAGGAGACGACACGGTCAGAGGGAGGAGGAGACGACACGGTCAGAGGGAGGAGGAGACGACACGGTCAGAGGGGAGGAGGAGGAGGAGACGGTCAGAGGGAGGAGGAGGAGGAGACGACACGGGAGGAGGAGACGACACGGGAGGAGACGACACGGTCAGAGGGAGGAGGAGACGACGACACGGTCAGAGGGAGGAGGAGACGACGACACGGTCAGAGGGAGGAGGAGACGACGACACGGTCAGAGGGAGGAGGAAACGACACGGTCAGAGGGAGGAGGAGGAGGAGGAAACGACACGGTCAGAGGGAGGAGGAGGAGGAGGAAACGACACGGTCAGAGGGAGGAGGAGGAGGAAACGACACGGTCAGAGGGAGGAGGAGGAGGAAACGACACGGTCAGAGGGAGGAGGAGGAGGAGGAGGAGACGACACGGTCAGAGGGAGGAGGAGGAGGAAACGACACGGTCAGAGGGAGGAGGAGGAGGAAACGACACGGTCAGAGGGAGGAGGAGGAGACGACGCGGTCAGAGGGAGGAGGAGGAGACGACACGGTCAGAGGGAGGAGGAGGAGACGACACGGTCAGAGGGAGGAGGAGGAGACGACACGGTCAGAGGGAGGAGGAGGAGACGACACGGTCAGAGGGAGGAGGAGGAGACGACACGGTCAGAGGGAGGAGGAAGAGGAGGAGGACGACACGGTCAGAGGGAGGAGGAAGAGGAGGAGACGACACGGTCAGAGGGAGGAGGAGGAGATGACACGGTCAGAGGGAGGAGGAGGAGACGACACGGTCAGAGGGAGGAGGAGACGACACGGTCAGAGGGAGGAGGAGGAGGAGGAGGAGGAGACGACACGGTCAGAGGGAGGAGGAGGAGGAGACGACACGGTCAGAGGGAGGAGGAGGAGGAGACGACACGGTCAGAGGGAGGAGGAGACGACACGGTCAGAGGGAGGAGGGAGACGACGACACGGTCAGAGGGAGGAGGAGACGACGACACGGTCAGAGGGAGGAGGAGACGACGACACGGTCAGAGGGAGGAGGAGACGACGACACGGTCAGAGGGAGGAGGAGACGACGACACGGTCAGAGGGAGGAGGAGACGACGACACGGTCAGAGGGAGGAGGAGACGACGACACGGTCAGAGGGAGGAGGAGACGACGACACGGTCAGAGGGAGGAGGAGACGACGACACGGTCAGAGGGAGGAGGAGACGACGACACGGTCAGAGGGAGGAGGAGACGACGACACGGTCAGAGGGAGGAGGAGGAGGAAACGACACGGTCAGAGGGAGGAGGAGGAGGAAACGACACGGTCAGAGGGAGGAGGAGGAGGAAACGACACGGTCAGAGGGAGGAGGAGGAGGAAACGACACGGTCAGAGGGAGGAAGAGGAGGAAACGACACGGTCAGAGGGAGGAAGAGGAGGAAACGACACGGTCAGAGGGAGGAGGAGGAGGAAACGACACGGTCAGAGGAGGAGGAAACGACACGGTCAGAGGGAGGAAACGACACGGTCAGAGGGAGGAGGAGGAGGAAACGACACGGTCAGAGGGAGGAGGAGGAGGAGGAGACGACACGGTCAGAGGGAGGAGGAAACGACACGGTCAGAGGGAGGAGGAGGAGGAAACGACACGGTCAGAGGGAGGAGGAGGAGGCGACACGGTCAGAGGGAGGAGACGACACGGTCAGAGGGAGGAGGAGGAGACGACACGGTCAGAGGGAGGAGGAGGAGACGACACGGTCAGAGGGAGGAGACGACACGGTCAGAGGGAGGAGGAGGAGGAGACGACACGGTCAGAGGGAGGAGGAGGAGGAGACGACACGGTCAGAGGGAGGAGGAGGAGGAGACGACACGGTCAGAGGGAGGAGGAGGAGACGACACGGTCAGAGGGAGGAGGAGGAGACGACATGGTCAGAGGGAGGAGGAGGAGGAGACGACACGGTCAGAGGGAGGAGGAGACGACACGGTCAGAGGGAGGAGGAGGAGGAAACGACACGGTCAGAGGGAGGAGGAGGAGGAAACGACACGGTCAGAGGGAGGAGGAGGAGGAAACGACACGGTCAGAGGGAGGAGGAGGAGGAAACGACACGGTCAGAGGGAGGAGGAGGAGGAAACGACACGGTCAGAGGGAGGAGGAGGAGGAAACGACACGGTCAGAGGGAGGAGGAGGAGGAAACGACACGGTCAGAGGGAGGAGGAGGAGGAAACGACACGGTCAGAGGGAGGAGGAGGAGGAGGAGGAGGAGGAGACGACACGGTCAGAGGGAGGAGGAAACGACACGGTCAGAGGGAGGAGGAGGAAACAACACGGTCAGAGGGAGGAGGAGGAAACAACACGGTCAGAGGGAGGAGGAGGAGGCGACACGGTCAGAGGGAGGAGGAGGAGACGACACGGTCAGAGGGAGGAGGAGGAGACGACACGGTCAGAGGGAGGAGGAGGAGACGACACGGTCAGAGGGAGGAGGAGGAGACGGTCAGAGGGAGGAGGAGGAGGAGACGACACGGTCAGAGGGAGGAGGAGGAGACGACACGGTCAGAGGGAGGAGGAGGAGACGACACGGTCAGAGGGAGGAGGAGGAGACGACACGGTCAGAGGGAGGAGGAGGAGACGACACGGTCAGAGGGAGGGAGGAGGAGACGACACGGTCAGAGGGAGGAGGAGGAGACGACACGGTCAGAGGGAGGAGACGACACGGTCAGAGGGAGGAGGAGGTGACACGGTCAGAGGGAGGAGGAGGCGACACGGTCAGAGGGAGGAGGAGGAGACACGGTCAGAGGGAGGAGACACGGTCAGAGGGGAGGAGGAGACACGGTCAGAGGGAGGAGGAGGGAGACACGGTCAGAGGGAGGAGGAGGAGACACGGTCAGAGGGAGGAGGAGGAGGAGACACGGTCAGAGGGAGGAGGAGGAGGAGACACGGTCAGAGGGAGGAGGAGGAGAGGAGACACGGTCAGAGGGAGGAGGAGGAGGAGACACGGTCAGAGGGAGGAGGAGGAGACACGGTCAGAAGGGGGAGGAGGAGGAGACGACACGGTCAGAAGGGGGGGGAGGAGGAGACGACACGGTCAGAAGGGGGGGGGAGGAGGAGACGACACGGTCAGAAGGGGGGGGGGAGGAGGAGACGACACGGTCAGAAGGGGGGGGGGAGGAGGAGACGACACGGTCAGAAGGGGGGGGGAGGAGGAGACGACACGGTCAGAAGGGGGGGGGGAGGAGGAAACGCAGTCAGAGGGAGGAGGAGAAGGAGACACAGTCAGAGGGAGGAGGAGGAGGAGACACGGTCAGAGGAGGAGGAGACACGGTCAGAGGGAGGAGGAGACACGGTCAGAGGAGGGACACGGTCAGAGGGAGGAGGAGACACGGTCAGAGGGAGGAGGAGACACGGTCAGAGGGAGGAGGAGACACGGTCAGAGGGAGGAGGAGACACGGTCAGAGGGAGGAGGAGACACGGTCAGAGGGAGGAGGAGACACGGTCAGAGGGAGGAGGAGGAGGAGACACGGTCAGAGGGAGGAGGAGGAGGAGACACGGTCAGAGGGAGGAGGAGGAGGAGACACGGTCAGAGGGAGGAGGAGGAGACACGGTCAGAAGGGGGGGGAGGAGGAAACGCAGTCAGAGGGAGGAGGAGGAGGAGACACAGTCAGAGGGAGGAGGAGGAGGAGACACGGTCAGAGGAGAGGAGGAGACACGGTCAGAGGGAGGAGGAGACACGGTCAGAGGGAGGAGGAGACACGGTCAGAGGGAGGAGGAGACACGGTCAGAGGGAGGAGGAGACACGGTCAGAGGGAGGAGGAGACACGGTCAGAGGGAGGAGGAGACACGGTCAGAGGAGAGGAGGAGGAGACACGGTCAGAGGGAGGAGGAGGAGGAGACACGGTCAGAGGGAGGAGGAGGAGGAGACACGGTCAGAGGGGAGGAGGAGACACGGTCAGAGGGAGGAGGAGGAGACACGGTCAGAGGGAGGAGGAGGAGACACGGTCAGAGGGAGGAGGAGGAGACACGGTCAGAGGGAGGAGGAGGAGACACGGTCAGAGGGAGGAGGAGGAGGAGACACAGTCAGAGGGAGGAGGAGGAGACACAGTCAGAGGGAGGAGGAGGAGACACAGTCAGAGGGAGGAGGAGACACAGTCAGAGGGAGGAGGAGGAGACACAGTCAGAGGGAGGAGGAGGAGACACAGTCAGAGGGAGGAGGAGGAGACACAGTCAGAGGGAGGAGGAGGAGACACAGTCAGAGGGAGGAGGAGGAGACAGTCAGAGGAGGAGGAGGAGACAAGTCAGAGGGAGGAGGAGGAGGAGACACGGTCAGAGGGAGGAGGAGGAGACACGGTCAGAGGAGGAGGAGGAGACACGGTCAGAGGGAGGAGGAGGAGACACAGTCAGAGGGAGGAGGAGGAGACACAGTCAGAGGGAGGAGGAGGAGGAGACACGGTCAGAGGGAGGAGGAGACACGGTCAGAGGGAGGAGGAGGAGGAGACACAGTCAGAGGGAGGAGGAGGAGGAGACACAGTCAGAGGGAGGAGGAGGAGGAGACACAGTCAGAGGGAGGAGGAGGAGACACAGTCAGAGGGAGGAGGAGGAGACACAGTCAGAGGGAGGAGGAGGAGACACAGTCAGAGGGAGGAGGAGGAGGAGACACGGTCAGAGGGAGGAGGAGGAGACACGGTCAGAGGGAGGAGGAGGAGACACAGTCAGAGGGAGGAGGAGGAGACACAATCAGAGGGAGGAGGAGGAGGAGACACGGTCAGAGGAGGAGGAGGAGGAGACACGGTCAGAGGGAGGAGGAGGAGACACGGTCAGAGGGAGGAGGAGGAGACACGGTCAGAGGGAGGAGGAGGAGGAGACACGGTCAGAGGAGGAGGAGACACGGTCAGAGGGGGAGGAGGAGGAGACACGGTCAGAGGGAGGAGGAGGAGGAGACACGGTCAGAGGGAGGAGGAGGAGACACGGTCAGAGGGAGGAGGAGGAGACACGGTCAGAGGGAGGAGGAGGAGACACGGTCAGAGGGAGGAGGAGGAGACACAATCAGAGGGGAGGAGGAGGAGGAGACACGGTCAGAGGGAGGAGGAGGAGGAGACACGGTCAGAGGGAGGAGGAGGAGGAGACACGGTCAGAGGGAGGAGGAGGAGGAGACACGGTCAGAGGGAGGAGGAGGAGGAGACACGGTCAGAGGGAGGAGGAGGGAGGAGACACGGTCAGAGGGAGGAGGAGGAGGAGACACGGTCAGAGGGAGGAGGAGGAGGAGACACGGTCAGAGGGAGGAGGAGGAGGAGACACGGTCAGAGGGAGGAGGAGGAGGAGACACGGTCAGAGGGAGGAGGAGGAGGAGACACGGTCAGAGGAGGAGGAGGAGGAGACACGGTCAGAGGGAGGAGGAGACACGGTCAGAGGGAGGAGGAGGAGACACGGTCAGAGGGAGGAGGAGGAGGAGACACGGTCAGAGGGAGGAGGAGACACGGTCAGAGGGAGGAGGAGGAGACACGGTCAGAGGGAGGAGGAGGAGACACGGTCAGAGGGAGGAGGAGGAGACACGGTCAGAGGGAGGAGGATGAGACACGGTCAGAGGGAGGAGGAGGAGACACAGTCAGAGGGAGGAGGAGGAGGAGACGACACGGTCAGAGGGAGGAGGAGGAGGAGCGACACGGTCAGAGGGAGGAGGAGGAGACGACACGGTCAGAGGAGGAGGAGACACGGTCAGAGGAGGAGGAGGAGGAGAGACACAGTCAGAGGGAGGAGGAGGAGGAGACACGGTCAGAGGGAGGAGGAGGAGGAGACACGGTCAGAGGGAGGAGGAGGAGGAGACACGGTCAGAGGAGGAGGAGGAGGAGACACGGTCAGAGGGAGGAGGAGGAGACAACGGTCAGAGGGAGGAGGAGACACGGTCAGAGGGAGAGGAGGAGGAGGAGACACGGTCAGAGGGGGGGGGGGGAGGAGGAGGAGGAGGAGGAGACACGGTCAGAGGGAGGAGGAGGAGACCACGGTCAGAGGGAGGAGGAGACACGGTCAGAGGGAGGAGGAGGAGACACGGTCAGAGGGAGGAGGAGGAGACACGGTCAGAGGGAGGAGGAGGAGACACGGTCAGAGGGAGAAGGAGGAGACACGGTCAGAGGGAGGAGGAGGAGACACGGTCAGAGGGAGGAGGAGGAGGAGACACGGTCAGAGGGAGGAGGAGGAGGAGACACGGTCAGAGGGAGGAGGAGGAGACACGGTCAGAGGGAGGAGGAGGAGACATGGTCAGAGGGAGGAGGAGACACGGTCAGAGGGAGGAGGAGGAGGAGACGGTCAGAGGGAGGAGGAGACGGTCAGAGGGAGGAGAGACGGTCAGAGGGAGGAGAGACGGTCAGAGGGAGGAGAGACGGTCAGAGGGAGGAGAGACGGTCAGAGGGAGGAGAGACGGTCAGAGGGAGGAGATCACTGCTGAGAAAAAAGGGTAGTGAAGGTAAGTCAGTGCAGCCCCAGAACCCCCAGTGATCCCCACTATGGCCAGAAATAGGCCTCCTAATGTCTTCCTAGAACAGAGGTCTGAGGTTTGTGTTTCTCCTACAAACATGTAAATAATGGAATGTGGACATTCTTGTTACAGATCCAACGTTTTCTGTCCATGAATTAGGAATGAATGGAGCTCCGCACTACCAACCATATTCTCTCTTCTGTAAAGAGCAGGTGGATGGTTAGTAGGAGATCTTTGGTTGCTATGGGAACACGCCCCTGCGGAACAGACAGTACGATCCATAACAACAAGCTTCTGCCTGGACAGAGGAGCTGATCGGTTCCTATGAGCAATATACAGACGAGGAACATGGATTTCTCCAAGCCTCCTAAATACAGATAGAGCTTCAAATATAAACTTTATGACTAGAAGTGTTACACTGTAAATCTGAAAGTACCATAAAACCTGAAAAACTCCCATAATAAGGCCCCTTTCACACCTGTGTGACTTTTCCTGCGACTTGGGACTGCAAAGTTGCATGACAAGTCGTACCCCATGAGTTCCAATGAGTACCATTCATATCTGTGCGACTTCAAAGTAGTCCCTGCGCTACTTTGGCCCGACTTTGATGCGACTCGAGGTCCATAGACCTCAAGATTACATAGGCATTGCTTCAAGTCGCATCAAAATCGTGGCAAAATAATGCAACTTTTAGGTTGCACAAGTGTGAAAGGGGCCTAAGAGAAAACCTGACGTTTTTCAGAACTGTGAGCACAGACATCATTGGGCCCCGACACAGAACCTACAAGAACCACCAGTAATGGGATGACCCAACATCAACCAATCAGCTGCTCTCTCATCTCCTTTCTTCATAAACCACCAACATTTATTTCCATCCGCCAAAGTCTTCATTCCACCATCGAGGCGACTTATTCTAAGGACGTCCCTGGACCTCAGACAGTACAGTCTGCGCTCGGATTGCTCGTTCTAGATTACCAGGGTCCCCTCTCGATTTAGTGATCCTCCGACTCACATCTTATTTTTTATACAACTTTCCGGCCACCAGGCACGGCCCTGGATGGGATGGGATGGCTGCGGTAATAGCACCTCTCTTCTCTGTACAATGTATTCCTACTTACATGCATATCCCTCAGTGCGAGGGGGAGGGGGAGGGACGAGTCGTATGTCCGGATACCTTCATATTATTATTCTCTCCACTGTGGGGGGAACCCTGAAGCCGTCTCAGCTAGGAACTCTATGAGCCTTGAACATACAATGTAACCATCTAACTGAAGGGAATTAGGAATCCAATAATACGGTATAACGCCGCCGCCGCCCCTCCCCCTCAGGAGGTGAGATGGCGAGAGCGCCAGCGGCTCACATGACCCCTTGGAAGTGACCCTCTCCTGACATTGAAGTGACACGAATAAACCTGGACTTTGCCAGTCACTCGTACAATAAATCCTTTCTGCTCTATGGTTTGGTCTTCACCAGACTGAACCCCGGCAATGAATCTGGGAGCTCTTCCCTATCCCGCCGAGAAATGTCCTCCGAAAAATCCCCCATCCCCCCCACAGCCAAAAAGTTTCATCCTATGCCGCCCAATACCTCCCTCCCCCGCAGCCCAAATCCCCCATCCCCGGCCCAAATCCCCCATCACCCCCCCCCCCCGCAGCCGCAGCCCAAAACCCCCATCCCCCGCGGCCGATCCTGGAGAAGCAATCCTCCAGTTTGCATGCAGGAGGCTTGGTGAAGAATTGGCGCCTCTCTTTCTGTATGAAGGGAGATGGTTTGCTTTCATTTTTTATTAAACCTAAAATAACAAAACGGAGACAATACTTTACTCTTGATCTATCCCCCTCCCCCACAGTACTTTCCTGTCACTAGATATCTTCAGTCTGATGAACAGCATCATTTAACCAACTTCATCAGAACCCGGATCATCCCGGACCTGCCCTCCGTCTGTCACTGGACAGGGAAGGAGCGGCCGCACAGTCATAAGCTCATCTGTTACTCTGCTCTCTCCTCCCATCAGCATGCTCCTCATCAGTACATTAACCAATTGCCTCCTTTTGTTGCTTTCTCCCTACCCCCAACTTGTCCTTTGCTGCAATGGGACTTCAAGAGGATAGCAATTCAGATTCAGGTACTCCTGATTATGTATGAAAATAAATGTAATGATTTAATAAATACAGAAGTACACTACATTGATGTGCACGTTTTATTTTGCTCTGGTGTTTGGCTTTTAATAAATACATTTTGTTTTATACGTGCTCCATATTTACTGTACAATCCTTTTCTAGGAGTCTATTGAGGGACACCTTTGGGTTATGCTGCCACCTACAAGAGGCCGACATCAGAGGAGGCTTTGCACAGCCACCTGGCAGAACTAGAAAAAAAAAAAAAAAACAGCCGAAGCAAATCTGGTAATCAGATACTTGATGCCAAAGAAGTAGTCACAGGAAAAATGGAACGGAATCCTTAAAGCCATAAGCTGGGATGATGGGCTGAGCCACCTAGAAATGGTAGAAGGAGAAGCCGGAGCCCGTTTTCCCGGGTCCATCAAGAAGTGGCTGAGAGATGGACGTTCACAGCACAGACCACATCCAGACAATGGAGGGTGGGGAAGCCAGGCAGAGCCGCAGAAGAAGGTCCTGGCTGAGGTGAAAGGCAGAAGCTACATTCGGCTAGAAGGAAGTCCAGGGCCTCCGCCCCATCCTGTCCCTTGCAGGGTAGGGCAGCCAGTCCAGACACTCGCCTAGTAGAAGTGATCGCTACAAGGAACACCACCTTGGGGGTGAGAGAGGAGCGTCTGCAATGGGTTCAGTTTTCTGAAGCACAGTAAGAACCAGAGTAGAGACCCCATGGAGCTACAGGGAAATGGACTGGGAGAGCTACATGGGGACCCCCCCCCCCATCTACAAAAGGTCCTAATGAGAGAAGAGAAGTCTCTAAAACAGAATACAAAAAGGGGCAGAAAGCCGACCTGTGATGGTGCCGAGAGTCAGACGCTGGTCTAGACCCGGGTGCAGGAATGAGAGAATATGTCCCATGGAAAAACACTGGGGGGGGGGGGGGGGGGTTTACGCCCCGAGACTCACACATGTCTGCTTTCCACGTTCGATGATTGCTGTTAGCATCGTAGACATTAGACTCTGGGATTCCTTTGTCCCACAGAATCTGGCCTCTAATAGCCAGGCCAATAAAACAGGATGGCAAATGGGTCCTTAAGACAATCAGGTGGAGCTCACAGAGCATCTGCTAGGAGGTCTTACTAGGTCGACTTTTCACACCTCCCCCAATCAGTCTAGAGCAATGAGGATCACAGGAATGCTTTGCATCTCGATCGGGTGAACCAGGAAGAAGTTTCAGGGGAGGAAAGGCCAAGCTCAGGGTGTACTGAATCAACAAAGCCACCAGAGAATCCACTGCTTCTGCTCAAACCTGGAGACAAACCTATTCACTTTGGTGTTGAACCTGTAAGCCAGGAGGTACATCCAGCATCACATAACATGGAACACCTCTGGGTGGAAGGACCTTTCCCTGGGTCCAGGCGCTGCTGGGGTTGGGGTTAGGGTTTTCCCTTTAAGAATAAGGCTAGGACCCAGGTTTCTGAACAGGGACCTCCCCCAGAGGTCAAAGGTCAGAAGGCGGGTCCCCAGAGGTCAAAGGTCACTGGGCGTGGCTGACCCACCCCCACCAAAGTGTAACGCCTACCCCAACCAAGTCGTTGAATGAACAAGTCGTTGAATGAACAAGTCGTTGAATGAACAAGTCGTTGAATGAACAAGTCGTTGAATGAACAAGTCGTTGAATGAACAAGTCGTTGAATGAACAAGTCGTTGAATGAACAAGTCGTTGAATGAACAAGTCGTTGAATGAACAAGTCGTTGAATGAACAAGTCGTTGAATGAACAAGTCGTTGAATGAACAAGTCGTTGAATGAACAAGTCGTTGAATGAACAAGTCGTTGAATGAACAAGTCGTTGAATGAACAAGTCGTTGAATGAACAAGTCGTTGAATGAACAAGTCGTTGAATGAACAAGTCGTTGAATGAACAAGTCGTTGAATGAACAAGTCGTTGAATGAACAAGTCGTTGAATGAACAAGTCGTTGAATGAACAAGTCGTTGAATGAACAAGTCGTTGAATGAACAAGTCGTTGAAAGCGTAGGATTAGGGTTAGACACGGCCTGTCTCTATGGTAGAAGTGAGATCACCATCTTGTGGAGCTCGGGTGGAAGGACCTTTCTCTGGGTCCAGGCGCTGCTGGCTCCGTCAATTGTCTACACCTGGAAAGTACAGCTGACGAGGCGAGACCATAAAGTCCTGCCTAGGACAAGATCCAATATGTCTCTTCTCACAGCAGACTTCTGCTCCTTCCGTGATGATTGATGTATGTCAATGCTGTGGCAATAACCAACTGAATCAAATGACACTCCAGCAGGTGGCACAGTAACAGCCAAACTGCCCAAAATCCTAAAATGTTATCAGGAGACGAGTCTGATAAGCCAGTCCCATAGACAGGGTGCCCAGGACTCCGCCCAAAAGGATGCTTTAAATAACAGGAAGGAAGGACTTCTGACTCCTGAGCTACCAGGCCAGGGATCACCTGGTCCCTGATGCCATATGAACTGGCAAGTCAAGGAACTGAACCAACTTGTCCCACAATGGCAGAATGGTGCGTTCTGGGTGAAGACTAGCAAATTGGAGTCCGAGGAATCTGCCATGACACAGAAGACTCGTGTTCACCAAGGATCCAGACAACAGGCCAAAGGGTAAAGCCACAAACTGATAGTGTAAGGGGGTCCCACAGAAAATTGTAGGAAATGCTGATGCGATGGAAAGATGGGGACATGCAGGCCGGCACACATCTTTAATGGCCACAGAAACCAGAAGTCTCTATGGCAAAGAGGACAGTCCTGGTGGATTTCTGAGCTTAAATAAGGACATTCAGTACTTTTAGATCCAGGATGGGGCAGATACCCCTTTAAGATTTGGCAACTGATTAGATAGGAGTAGAACCCCTGAAATGTTCTACCGCCAGAACGGGGGAAATGACACCAGAAGACCTGAGAGGGATTGCTTGAGATCTGAGAATCTGGTGACACAAGAAGGTTGGAGGGAGAAACCAAAAGGAGAGGACAGGAATTAAAACTATGGTTTGTAGCCTTTGGAAGCCAGGGGGGGGGGGCGCATTGTCTGTCTATGGACGCAGGCAACGCAGCTTGGGATCAAACCCGCACGAGTGCCCCATATGAATAAATAACTTGTATAGCTCTACAAACGCAAACTAAATCGCCTCAAGGCGCTTTTTTCAGCCAGTGTCTGCCTGTGTCTTCAGAAGAGATAGGTCTTAAGCCTCTTTCTGAAGGCCAGATGGTTTTCTTCCGAGTGGATGTCTGCGGGTAGAGCGTTCCATACCCGGGGTCCTTGGACTGCGAACCTTCGTTCACCTTTAGATTTGTAGAGGTCTTGGGAATGTGGAGGAGGTTCTGGTTAGTTGATCGGAGAAGGCGACTAGGGGTGTAGTGCTTTATTTTGTGATAAAATGACAAAAAAAATCTCCTGCGCTCTCGGTGTATCGTCAAAACACGGGTAGTGTAATTCCGTCTAAAGGCAAAGTCTGAAGTCTTGCAGCCCTCCTCAGAACAATGGGTGTTCATATGGCTAGAGAAAACAAAGGAGAAAGGAGGGCGCACCAACCTAGTGCATTACCACTTATACGTTTTATTTAAATTATAAAAAGTAGTAATCCTACTCACAATCAAAGCTTAAATGAAAGCTTATCGGAAAAATCAGCTGGAATTTTTCGGCACCTGCCGACTGGACTCAATGACAGAGAGGGTCTGACAATACCTCAAACCTTTGGATAGCTGACGCGTTTCTGGGGCGCACCCCTTTCCTCAGAGCCTAGATGGTCCATAAACCTTTACCTGCTTTATTTTGTCACAGAGGTATTGCGGAGCGTTTCCTTGTGTACATTTGTGGGTGAGGCAGAGGGTCTTAAATGTAACCTGATCCTTCAAGGCTAGCCAATGGTGGGACCTCAGGGACAAGGTGATGGATTCCCAGGGTTTTTTTCCCCCGTTACCAGTCTGGCTGCCGTGTTCTGGACGACTTGTAGACGAGAAATTTGGTATTTGGGAAGTCCGAGGTAGAGGGAGTTTGCGCAGTTGAGTCGGGAATTGATGATTGTTCCGACTACTACTTCTGTATCCTCTTCCGGGATGAAGGGGATGAGTCTGCGCAGCAGGCAGAGAAGGTGGTGAGATCCGCTGACTGCTGATCCTATTTGTGCGTCCATAGTCATGTCTGAGTCAAAGAGGACTCTGAGGCTTTTGGCTGTAGTGCTTGGGGTGATGGTTTGTCCAAGGATGGTGGGTGGTGTGAACGTCGTGCTAGGGTTTTTGTTTCGGTTTACATGGAAGAAGAGGAGTTCTGTTTTGGATCCATTAAGTTTGAGGGAGCTCTCAGTCATCCAATCGTCAATCAATGAGAGGCAGTTTTCCAGTGTGTGGTATTGGTCTTTTTGGTTGGTGATGCGTAGGTAAAGTTGGGTGTCATCAGCGTAGGAGTGATAGAGTAGGTCCTGGTTGCAGGTCCATCGAAAGCAGATTCTTAGGGGTGAACTCGTTGAAGAGAAGGAGCCAGCGGGGAGACTCAGGGAGAAAAGGTTCAGGGCCGATCTGTGCAATTCCACTGCACAGAGCAGGTAAGTATATCAATGTTTGTTATTTTTTTTAATTGACTTTACAAATCACTTCAATTGTGTCCAGCGTAGATCCGGAGAGATGTTGTCCCTCAAAAGGCTGTGTGGATCAGACACCACTTAGAGGCAAGTTCCACAGTTCAGCACTTAAACCAGTGTTTCTCAACTGGGGTTCCGCGAGAAGTCCCCAGGGGTTCCGCCGCGATTCAACATTATGGCGGATGTATATCCGTCCAATGTTGTTTTCACTGTTCCCAATGCGCGCTGACAGTGAGAACAGTCAGCGCGCATTGATACCCGATGCTCTCTCTGTAGTTCCGGCTCAGAGAGCGGAAAGGCAGAGAGCGGGAGTTTTAAAATTCGGCGGGGAGCCGAGCAGTGGTGTTGCTGAGTGGGGGGTGCAGATCGCACCCGGGTGACGCCTGTGGGCAGCGGCAGCACACGGTCCGCACACCCCTGCACTGATCTGTGTCTCTCACAGCGGAGCGGACTTAAGCCGCCTCCCCGAGTCCTCCCTCCTCTGTTTACATATACACAGGACAGGAGGAGGCAGTCCGAGGAGGGACACACCGCTATGTCTATGCTGCGCTGTTCTGAGGTCTGAATAGTGTATTTTATGGACATGTGCTGGGGGCGCTATGGGAGGGGAGAGGGGGGGGGACTACTAGCACAAGTGGAGGTATCTATGCTGATGGAGGGGGTCTGCACTGAGGGGGGCTTTGCTGATGGAGAGGGGTGTCTATGCTGATGGGGGTCTGCACTGAGGGGGGCTATACTGATGGAAGGGGGTCTGCACTAGGGGGTGTCTATGCTGATGGGGGTCTGCACTGAGGGGGGCTATGCTGATGGAAGGGGGTCTGCACTAGGGGGTATCTATGCTGATGGGGGTCTGCACTGAGGGGGGCTATGCTGATGGATGGGGGTGTCTATGCTGATGGGGGTCTGCACTGAGGGGGGCTATGCTGATGGAGGGGGGGTGTCTATGCTGATGGGGGTCTGCACTGGGGGGGGCTATGCTGATGGAGGGGGGGTGTCTATGCTGATGGGGGTCTGCACTGAGGGGGCTATGCTGATGGAAGGGGGTCTGCACTAGGGGGTGTCTATGCTGATGGGGGTCTGCACTGAGGGGGGCTATGCTGATGGAAGGGGGTCTGCACTAGGGGGTGTCTATGCTGATGAGGGTCTGCACTGGTGGTGTCTATGCTGATGGGGTGTGCACTGGGGGTCTATGCTGATGGAGGGGGGTCTACACTGGGGGGTGTCTATGCTGAAGGGGGTCTGCACTGAGGGCGGCTATGCTGATGGAGGTGGTCTGCACTTGGGGTGCCTATGTGGGGGGTCTATGCTGATGGAGGGGGGTCTTCTCTGAGGTGGTCTATGCCGATAGGGTTTCTGCACTTGGAGGGAGGTCTATACTGATGGAGGGGGGTTTGTACTTAATGGGGGGTCTGTACTGAAGAGGGACTATAGTGGGTGGAGGGGGGTTGACACCAATTTTTTTCACACCGGGTGACACCAACCCTAGTGACGCCACTGATGGAGAGCGGAGAGCCATGGGACCCGAGAATGAAGACTGGAGGCAGGGAGCACAGAGTGGGAGCCGTGAAGAGAGCCGAGAATGAGGACTATGGAGGCGGAAGCACCAGATCAGAAGGTGAGATCTGTCTCAGTGGTAGCAGTAATGCACACTGTGGAGGGGGGGGGGGGGGGGAGCAGAGAAAAGGAGCACATGGCTAGATTAGATAGAAGCTGAGTTCCTGTGTATGTCAGGGGTGAATGCAGACTGCTGGGGGAGGGAAGAGCAGAGAACAGGAGATGAGATCCTGTGTATAACAGCACTGATTGCAGACTGGGGGGGGGGGGGGGGGGTCAGAGCGTTGAGGCACACAGGCTGAATGTGACAGGAGGTGAGATTATAATAGCTTTATTTTGCCATATTTGTACATAATCCTATTATGATTCAGTCTCATCCAGCCACAGGCCCCTGCAGTCTGCATTCAGTCACTACCATACACAGGATCTCACCTCCTGCAAGATTCAGCCATGTGCTTCCACTGTCAGCACTCTTCCTGGTACCACCCTCACAGGTTCAGAGGCGCTGGAACTATAGAGGAGGCACCAGGTATTAATGCGCATTGACAGTACTCGCTGTCAGTGCACATTGAAATCAACATTGGTATCATGTGCATATTTTTTCTGCACAGAAATATGCAACATGTATGCATTTCTCTGCAGAGAAAAATACTCAAATGATACCAACATTGTGGTGTGAACAGGGCACATAGAAATCAGTTATTTTCTTTATGTCCTAGCAGAGACCTACGTTAGGAAAGTGCATGTCTCTCTGCACATGACATGGACAAGACCAAAGTATTCTATGCAGATCAAATCTGCACCATCTTCCATCAATTCTTATGCATGAATGTTGTGAACAAGTCCCAACTGTTCCCGTAGTCTGCTATCCTATTTATCAGTCACAATATTTGGGAGTTTTGTTCAAGTTCAGTAAGGCCTCCTTCACAGCATATGTGCAAAAAATGGAAAATGTGTGCAAATTTGACTTGCTTAAAATATTTTGGGCTTGTTGTAACGCAGGTCTCTGCAGGGACATAAAGAAAACAATTGATCTCTATGTGCACTGTTCACACTATAATGTTGGTGTCAGGTGAGTTCTAATTTTTATTCCATTATTTAAAGCTATTTCTACAATAAACGTGGTTATATCTACAGCTTGCTGATCAGATACGATGTTCCGAGAGCTGTAGATCTGAATTTTTTTTTTTTAGGGGTTCCCGAGATTTCAGACTTTTTGCCAAGGGTTCCTCCACGGTAAAAAGGTTGAGAAACACTGACTTAAACCAAAGTGTCCTCCATGTATATGAACAGGAAACCTCCAAATACTACAACCAAATGTTCAATGACCGAGGGATCAACTACAGCCATGGCAAGATCTCTTAAGGGATTTTAAACAGTCGGACGCAACACAGAAAATATTGATGGACTAGAAAGATGTATCCACAAAGGCCAAAAAGTGGTGGATTTCATGTAGAATTTCTGGGCTTGATTTTAAACCAAGATAGAGCAGATGCACCCTTTTGGTTTGGAAACGATGAACAGATTAATTTAAAATTGTCACCAAAACTGTTCTGCTGCAGGAACCGGGGAAATGACACAGTGACCGGAAGATCTGGAAGAGCTGGAAGAGCTCTGCCCATCACATCAATAAGAGCATAAATGGTCTCTTACTTTGGGAGAGAAAGCAGAATACTGTGACTCGTCCGAGGTAAGATCTTCAGATAAAGACTGAAACAAATCAGAATCAAAGACCGCAGACAGATCAGATACAAAAACTGCAGCAGAAGGCACAGGATTTCACCCAAGACAAATAACTGAGTGATTTAAGCCAAAAATACTTGCATGATTGAAGTAAAAACCTCAGCCGGGAGGACAGGGGAGCTGGCCAGACCCGATGGAGCAAATAAAGACTCCAAAGACTTTGGGAGGGCAGCACGATTCCTGGCTGCAGTAGCATTAGTAGAGGGAGCTGGGAATACTCAGTACATCGGGGACTATCCTCTCCCCGGGACCAGAATCAGACATGTGACAAAGTGGCGGTTAAGCAACATAACACACAAGCTATAAGGCAAGTCCTCACGAAACCCAGACAGAAGGTAACTGATTGGTTTCTTCTGGTCATCCAACCTCCAAAGTCACCGTAAGCGACAAAAAGAATGAAGAAAATTAGAAGCAGCAAGTGGGGGAGGCTTCCTAGATGCTGTAAATCAATGCAATCAAAATATGTCCATCCCCCTAGAACAGGGATATGCAATTAGCGGACCTCCAGCTGTTGCCAAACTACAAGTCCCATCATGCCTCTGCCTCTTGGTTACATGCTTAATGCTGTCAGAGTCTCGCTATGCCTCATGGGACTTGTAGTTTGGCAACAGCTGGAGGTCCGCTAATTGCATATCCCTGCCCTAGAACATCAGCAGAAAACTGAGGCATGCTGGGAGTAGGAGGGGTTATCCTAGGTTGGCCTTCAGTTTGTTGTTTGCTGGTGTCCAATCCTCATGTAAGTGACTAGAACCCAAAATGTTAAAGACTTCCTGTGTCCCTCAATGGACAAGAAAGAAATAAGTAATAGGAGAATAGTTGGGTCACAGAGCTTATGGTGGGTGTCCAGGAAGAAGTGGGGTGCGCCCCCAGTAATACTGGATACACAAACATTTGTGACCACCTCACCTTGTTGGACATCCCATGCCAAAACCACGTCCATAAATATGGAGCCAATAATGGGATTTCTGCTTTTCTTAGGAGTACATCATGAGACAGAGCAACTTCATAATCCATGACAATAGGGTTATGCTGCCACCTTCCGGTGATTGGACCCTGGAAAAAAAAAAAAAAAAACCAACACAACAGGGAGTCCCCTCCTAGGCAGGACTTCAGGTTTTTAGCAAGCAATGAACCACAAAAGGAAGAGGGGAGGATCTGTGTGTCTCATGATCTACTCCAAGAAAAGTATTTTACCAGTAAACCAAAAATCTCAGTTTCTTTATAAAACATGATGGGACACAGAGCATCTTCATACCCATGACCATAGAGATGTTCTCGGAGCACTGAATAATGGGGGAGGGCAGAAACATGGTAACCAACAGGCCTTAAACAAGTCACCAACTTAAGGTATCATTCTCAACGGCTCGAACATCTACTTGTTAAAACTTCATAAAAGTATAAACCAAAAACCAGGTCAGACTTACAAACTTGAGCTACAGAAGCCTTGATGTGGAATGCCCAGGAAGCACCGGCACTCCGGGTAGAATCAGCCGTCACCCAAAACTGTGGAACTTTGCCCTTCAGACTGCAAGATGACAGATCCATGCAGAAATCGTAGATTTGGAAGCGGTGTGACCTTCCTTGGGCCTTCAGGAAGCACAAAGACGGAATCCGACTGATGAATGGATGTCAGGCAACACCGGATAGCACCAACCACATCCAAAGTGTGAAGAGCCTTGCCCCCCCCCCCCCATGTGTGGGGCTTAGGACAAAGACATCAACACAACATCCTGGCTGAGATGGAACAGAGACATCACCTCAGGTAATAATGGCGGCTTAGACCATAGAACCACCTCTTCATGATGGAGCACCCAGGACGGTTCCTTACAGGAAAGGGCAGCCAATTCCAAAACCCGGAGACAAAGTAATGACAACCAGAAACAATCTTCAGAGTCAGAAGGACTAAAAGGAACAGCCTGGGTGGGTTCAAGCGGAGATTTCTGCAATACGAAAATAACAAGTTGAGGTTCCATGGAGTCATCGCAGTCCTGACTAGTGGAACAAGATGTGTGACGCCTAGCACAAAGGCACAAACCAAGGAATGTGAAGCAATCGGTCTCTGAAAAAAGGACTGCCATGGCCGACATCTGACCCTTGATTATACTCAGATCAACTCCAGATTGGAGAAAATCCAGGGTGGACCCATTACGTATCTGCAGGGATTGAAATTCTCCAGCCTCACTAAGAAAAATATGGTGGTAAATCTTCATTAAAGTCACCTTCTGAGCCTTCATCAGGGTAGAAATGACTGCAGAGACTCCGATGTCCCTGAAGACCCTCCCATGTCCCTGAAGACCCTCCCATGTCCCTGAAGACCCTGGTGCCCTCAATAGCCTTGCTGCTAAAGCCAGCGACTGTAAAGAAGAATAGGAGATCAATCCTTGAGGCAGAAGGCCAGGTCGATTCAGAAGGATTCAAGGTTCTCCAAAGTTCTCCAGGGCCAAGCCAGGCCAATCAGAATTCCAGAAATTACTTCCATTCAGCAGACGAGGTAGAGATCATAACGGTGGGAAGGCATAAATTGGGTAAAACAGTTCCCACAGTGCCACCAAAGCCACAACTGCAAATGCTTGCGAATAGCTGGTCCTGGAGAGGAACCTGTCCAGCTTCGCATTGAGCCTGGATGCCAGAAGATCCACATCCGGGGTGCCATGATCCAAATCCTGTAACATTTGGAGCGGGGGATTCGGGAAGCTGTAGCTTTAAATTAGTCTGGAAAACTTCTGCAAGAAAACTCACAAAGGGCTTTTTGGTCTGAGATGAACTTTGACTTTGGGGTTCTTCAGGAGAAGATTCCTCAGATACGTCGTCTTCAGAATCCCCTTCCTACTGGAACATTCCCACCTTCCTCATCCTCCTTTGGTTCCTCCTCCAGTTACAGGGAGGGGGAGAAGAGGGGGAATGGCTTCTACTTGTAACCAAGGTGGTCCAATCCGGCAAGAATTACCAGTAGGGACTACACCAGGACACTCAGCAGTTCCCCTCACAGGACCACTTAGGAGGGTCCAATCTTCACACATCAAGGCAGGCTCTACCACTAAGGGCCCCCGGGGACTCGACTCCCCAGCTGGAGATCACTACCCTGCACAGCACCCTACCTACCGCTCCACAAGCCAATCAATCATTGGACAGGTTACTGTTCTGCAGTGTCCAGTGCCGACCAGCAACCTTACAGGCTGTCCCTGCGTGTCCGGTGCAGAGTCCAGGTACCATTCCTCTGAGGGTGGAACAGCTGTAGGTAACAGAGCCCAAAGAAGCCAATCTCTTTATCCCAGATGGAATAATTGAGAAGCTAGAGCCTGAAAAGACAGGACCATCACCTCAAGACAGTAGCAAAAAAACTAACAAAACTGAGCCTTGCCTAATGGGGAGAGGTTATGCCAAGGAAGGGACTTTCTGCCTTTTTTTGCCAATGTCCGATTACCTGAAGGTGGCAGCATAACCCGATCTATAATGGATATGAAGATTTTCTGTTATGTACGATAATGAAATGGAGTTTACCTCCTTTGTGGCTCTACCATCCCCCACTCTTCTGGGAAGGTTTTTTCTACAAGATTTTGGAGGATGTCTTTGGGAATTTGTGCCCCTTTGTGAGGTCAGGTACAGATGCTGGATGAGAAGATCCAGCTCACATGTTGGGTCCCACACTGGGCATCCCAAAGGTGATCAGTATGGATGAGGTCAGGACTCTGTACAGGACTCTGGAGTTCCTCCACACCATGTCTTTATGGAGCTGACTTTGTACACGGGGGTGGGGGCAGTCATGGGGGGAACAGAAAAGTGTCTTCACCAAACTGTTACCACAAGGTAGGAAGAGCACAATTGTCTTTGTATGATGGAGGATTCCTGGGACCTTCACTGGAGACCCCTGAACAGTGGAGACCCCTTGAAATGATGGAGTTCAGGTGTCTCCAGTGAAGGGTCTCGGTAATCCTCCATCATACAAAGACATTGTAGACAATTGTGCTCTTCCTACCTTCTGGTAACATTTCGGTGAAGCCCCATTTTTGTTCCAGCATGACTGTGCCCCCCCCCACCCCCGTGTACAAAGCCAGCTCCATAAAGACACGTGTGACCAGTTTGGTGTGGAGGAACTCGAGTGTCCTGTACAGAGTCCTGACCTCATCCCTACCGATCACCCCACCTCATCCCTACCGATCACCCCACCTCATCCCTACCGATCACCCCACCTCATCCCTACCGATCACCCCACCTCATCCCTACCGACCACCTTTAGGATGAATTGAATGTTTTACTTCCTTCGCCCACTCAGCTAAAATAACATTTCTGAGGTCAGGTACTGATGTTGAATGAGAAGACCCGGCCCACCATCAGGGTTTCAATCCATCCCAAAAGGTGATCAGTAGGAATCATGAGGTCAGGACTCTGTACAGGACACTGGAGTTCCTCCACACCAAACTGGTCACACCATGTCTTTATGGAGCTGGCTTTGTACACGGGGTTGGAAGAGCACAACTGTCTACAATGTATTGATGGTATGATGGAGGATTACCGGGACCCTTCACTGGGGACACCTGAACCTCATGACTTGGAGGGGCCCACAGAGTGTACATTGAAGGAAGGATAGGTGTGTGTATGGAGGAAATGGGGGTGCTATGAATGATGAAAAGGTTCAGAGGTTAGGAGGTGTTAAGGGGGAGGGGAAGGACCAGCGGTCACCTGCACAGCCTCAGTCTCCATTGTCTTCTTCAGGATCTGAATGTCCTCAGTGGTCGGAGTGTCTGTCTCCATGGAGCAGAGCAGACTGAGTGCGGGAGGAGAATTAAACATGGAGTACTGCATGTAGCGGCCATGATGAAGAGAGACAGAGAAACAGATTACAGAAGAGTAAGTCACTTTATACATACAGAAGAGAACATCACATTCACCATGGATAGGGACTGTGTCCCCAATACACAGATTTCCATGTTGGGGGATCCTGGGAGGGTGAACTGACCACAATGGAGAGATCCCCTCACCAGTTCCAAGTCCTTTCCCATGCTGGAGCCTTCAGATCACAACGCAAGGGAGTCTCACTTGTCCTGCTGCATTCTGCGTCATTTAAAACTAATTCAGAACCCAGAAAGTGGAAGGAGCATGGAACTCGGGAGATTTACCTAAAACTGAACTGTACCCACCACCCAGAACCAGGTACAACTGGAACTGTACCCACCACCCAGAACCAGGTACAAGTGGAACTGTACCCACCACCCAGAACCAGGTACAAGTGGAACTGTACCCACCACTAAGAACCAGGTACAAGTGAACTGTACCCACCACCCAGAACCAGGTACAATTGTACCCACCACCCATAACCAGGTACAACTGAACTGTACCCACCACCCAGAACCAGGTACAACTGGAACTGTACCCACCACCCAGAACCAGGTACAAGTGAACTGTACCAACCACCCAGAACCAGGTACAAGTGAACTGTACCCACCACCCAGAACAAGGTACAACTGAACTGTAACCACCACCCAGAACCAGGTACAACTGAACTGTACCCACCACCCAGAACCAGGTACAAGTGAACTGTACCCACCACCCAGGTACCCACCACCCAGAACCAGGTACAAGTGAACTGTACCCACCACCCAGAACCAGGTACAAGTGAACTGTACCCACCACCCAGAACCAGGTACAAGTGAACTGTACCCACCACCCAGAACAAGGTACAACTGAACTGTAACCACCACCCAGAACCAGGTACAAGTGAACTGTACCCACCACCCAGGTACCCACCACCCAGAACCAGGTACAAGTGAACTGTACCCACCACCCAGAACCAGGTACAAGTGAACTGTACCCACCACCCAGAACCAGGTACAAGTGAACTGTACCCACCACCCAGAACCAGGTACAAGTGAACTGTACCCACCACCCAGAACCAGGTACAAGTGAACTGTACCCACCACCCAGAACCAGGTACAAGTGGAACTGTACCCACCACCCAGAACCAGGTACAAGTGAACTGTACCCACCACCCAGAACCAGGTACAAGTGAACTGTACCCACCACCCAGAACCAGGTACAAGTGAACTGTACCCACCACCCAGAACCAGGTACAAGTGAACTGTACCCACCACCCAGAACCAGGTACAAGTGAACTGTACCCACCACCCAGAACCAGGTACAAGTGAACTGTACCCACCACCCAGAACCAGGTACAAGTGAACTGTACCCACCACCCAGAACCAGGTACAAGTGAACTGTACCCACCACCCAGAACCAGGTACAAGTGAACTGTACCCACCACCCAGAACCAGGTACAAGTGGAACTGTACCCACCACCCAGAACCAGGTACAAGTGGAACTGTACCCACCACCCAGAACCAGGTACAAGTGGAACTGTACCCACCACCCAGAACCAGGTACAAGTGGAACTGTACCCACCACCCAGAACCAGGTACAAGTGGAACTGTACCCACCACCCAGAACCAGGTACAACTGAAACTGTACCCACCACCCAGAACCAGGTACAACTGAACTGTACCCACCACCCAGAACCAGGTACAACTGAACTGTACCCACCACCCAGAACAAGGTACAACTGAACTGTACCCACCACCCAGAACCAGGTACAAGTGGAACTGTACCTACCACCCAGAACCAGGTACAACTGAACTGTACCCACCACCCAGAACCAGGTACAAGTGGAACTGTACCCACCACCCAGAACCAGGTACAACTGAACTGTACCCACCACCCAGAACCAGGTACAACTGAACTGTACCCACCACCCAGAACCAGGTACAACTGAACTGTACCCACCACCCAGAACCAGGTACAACTGAACTGTACCCACCACCCAGAACCAGGTACAACTGAACTGTACCCACCACCCAGAACCAGGTACAACTGAACTGTACCCACCACCCAGAACCAGGTACAACTGAACTGTACCCACCACCCAGAACCAGGTACAACTGAACTGTACCCACCACCCAGAACCAGGTACAACTGAACTGTACCCACCACCCAGAACCAGGTACAACTGAACTGTACCCACCACCCAGAACCAGGTACAACTGAACTGTACCCACCACCCAGAACCAGGTACAACTGAACTGTACCCACCACCCAGAACCAGGTACAACTGAACTGTACCCACCACCCAGAACCAGGTACAACTGTACCCACCACCCAGAACCAGGTACAACTGTACCCACCACCCAGAACCAGGTACAACTGAACTGTACCCACCACCCAGAACCAGGTACAACTGTACCCACCACCCAGAACCAGGTACAACTGTACCCACCACCCAGAACCAGGTACCTGCGGGTTTAATCGTGCCATTTCCTCAATACGATTCCACATCTCTGCCCGTTCCCTACCGCGAATCTTCACCCTGAAAAGAGAGAGGAGACACCAAGAATAATCCTCCGGGAGAGAAGGACACCTTCAATCCTGTATTCCCATCACCCTCTACACTACCCCCCCCCCCACAGTAATGTACAATAGAACCGCATCCCCATCCAATATTCCCAGTCACATGATATACAGTGGTAGATGGTCCCACTTCTAATAATCCCCCCCCCCCCCAATAGTTTCTTGAAACTATCGATGCCCCCCGCTGAGACCACCGCCTGTGGAAGAGAATTCCACATCCTTGCCGCTCTTACAGTAAAGAACCCTCTACATAGTTTAACCACTTCAATACTGGGCTTTTTGTACATATTCAATACCGGGCCTATTTTGGCACTTCTCTCCTACATGTACAAATCGTCATTCTTTTGCTAGAAAATTACTCAGAACCCCCAAACATTATATATGTTTTTTTAGCAGACACCCTAGGGAATAAAATGACGGTCATTGCAACATTTTTTCTTGCACAATATTTGCGCAATAATTTTTCAAACGCCTTTTTAAAAAAAAAAAAAATGGTTTCATGAATTAAAAAATAACAAAACAGTAAAGTTAGCCCAATTTTTTGGGAACATATGAAAGATAATGTTACGCCGAGTAAATAGATACCTAACATGTCACGCTTTAAAATTGCGCACACTCATGGAATGGCGCCAAACTTCGGTACTTAAAAATCTCCATAGGCGACGCTTAATTTTTTTTTACAGGTTACCAGGTTAGAATTACAGAGGAGGTCTAGTGCTAGAATTGTTGCACGCGCTCTAACGCACGCGGCGATACCTCACATGCGTGGTTTGAACGGCGTTTACATATGTGGGCGACTTACGTGTTCATTCGCTTCTGATCGCGAGCTACCGGGGACAGGGGCGTTTTAATTTTTTTTTTTTATTTATTTATTTATTTTACTTATTTATTTTTTTACAATGATTTTTTTTTATCACTTTTATTCCTATTACAAGGAATGTAAACATCCCTTGTAATAGGAATGTGTGTGACAGGTTCTCTTTATTGAGAGATGCGGGGTCAATAAGACTCCACATCTCTCCTCCAGGCTGGAAAGCATGAGATCAGTGAAAAATTTTTCACTGATTTCATACTTACAGCCGCAACGGCGGCTTTGTTTACATTTTTGAGACCCGGGCGTGACGTCATCACATCGCGCCCGGGTCCTCCGACGATCATAGAGATGACTGGTGACCATCTGGTCACCAGTCATCTCTATGCTCATCACGTGACTCCACCAACGATGCCGGAAGATTCGCTCCGTGTCCCTGATCGCACGGGGGAGCCCGGAGAAGCACCGGATGGCGGCGGGAGGGGGGGTGTCCCCTCCCGCCGCCTATAAGAACGATGATCGTTCTTATGGTGCACAGAATCGCTGGCACTTCAAAAGGATATCTGAATGATGCCTCTAGCTGCCCCCATCATTCAGATATCCCCCTACAAAGCCGAGGACGTCATATGACGTCCACCCAGGATGGGAGATCCCATCTGTGGACGTCATTTGTCTATGGCTGGGTAGGGAAGTGGTTAAGATTAAACCTCTTTTCTTCAAATTTTAGTGAATGGCCACGTGTCTTATTAAACTCCCTTCCGCTGAAACGTTTTCTTCCTATTGTGGGGTCACCAGTACGGTATTCGTACATTGAAATCATCTCCCCTCTCAAGTCTCTTCTCCAGAGAGAATAAGTTCAGAGCTCCCAACCTTTCCTCATAACTAATATCCTCCAGACCCTTTATTAGCTTTGTGGCCCTTCTCTGTACTCTCTCCATTTCCAGTACATCCTTCCTGAGGACTGGTGCCCAGAACTGGACGGCATACTCCAGGTGCGGCCGGACCAGAGTCTTGTAGAGCAGGAGAATTATTATTATTATTATTTTATCTCTGGAGTTATTCTCCTTTTTAATGCCAATATTCTGTTTGCTTTGTTAGCAGCAGCTTGACATTGGTGAGCCGATCACCTATTAGGACCCCCAGGTCCTTCTCCATCCTAGATCCCCCAGAGGTTCTCCCCCCAGTGTATAGATTGTATTCAGATTACTGACACTCAAATGCATTATTTTTTTTTTTATTATTTATAACGGAGGAATTGATCCACACGGACCCCAACAGTAAATAACAGACATATACATCCAAAAGAAAATATGGTACAGCAGTACAGGGGGACCCCCATGGATCTCAGATCTCCTAGTGGTCAGTTGTATAATTGAATTCCCCAATGGGGGGGTGAAGCCCCAACTGGTCCCCAGTGTATCCCTCTGCCGCCAACCTAAACATGTCTGTCAGGATATTGTTGACGTCAAAATGCCCGGGTCCTGTGGAGATCGCCTCCCTTCTAGTTTTATCTAAGTGGTATAGGAACAGGAGGTATAGTACCTCAGATAGAAAAGAATTGGGTCGAACCCAGAGAAAAGGAAAAAAAAAGAAAAAGGAAGGAACATAGACAGCGATAGAAGGAGGGGGTAGGGAATAAGACAGGGAAGGGCAAGAGGAAAGGGTAGGGGGTGGGGTGGGGACCAGGTATACATACATCTAGGTGATGGTGACTAACCTATCAGAATGTCATGACCCCGGCGTGTCACCGGCGCGTTGAGGGCTGGTTGCAAATGAGCCACACCTCCGGGGGACGGGGAGTCCGGGCACAGACTCATGTGGGCAGCTCAACCCCTCTAAGGGTCCGCCCTTCGTCAGAATATTTAAAAATGTTCCATAACTGCCAGGTCCTGGAGTATGTCTCGCGTCTATGCTGGCTAGAGAGGATCAGGTCTTCTATGAGGCTGATGTCGTCGACTCTGCGGAGCCAGTGAGCAATGGATGGGGGGGGATGTGGATTTCCAGTTGAGGGGTATGCAGGCCCTAGCTGCGTCCAGAAGGTGGCGGACCACCAATCTCTTATAGACTTTTGCAGGCATGTCAGTTACCTGCAAGAGGAAGTAGGCTGGCGTTTCAGGCACGGTACGATCAGTAAACTCTTGGGTCACCTTCCTTACCTCCCCCCAAAATCCCCGTAGCCGTGAGCAGGACCAGAAGACATGTAGGAGGGTCCCCTCCTCCCCCCGGCACCTCCAGCAACGGTCAGAGGTATCAGGGAACATTTTGTGTAGAAGGGAGGGGGTCCTATACCAGTGTGTGAGCAGTTTGTAGTTCGCCTCCTGGGTCCTAATGCAAAGAGACGACTTGTGAGTGAAACGGAGTATGTGCCGCTTCGGGTCGTCGGAAAATTGGCAGCCGAGCTCCCGTTCCCACCTAGTAAGACAGGGGACCCGGAGGGGTCCCGGCGGCTCTATCAACCTGCCATAACACCACGAAAGCCTGTGCTGGATCCTACCAGACTCCGTACATACCTCCTCCAGAGGTGTAAGGGAGTGTGTTGAATCGCTGGGCGGGGGCGGTATGGTCGAGAGGAAGTGGCTGAGCTGCATGGCTCTCATAAAATCTAGGCCGTACGAGCCCCTCGGGTCTGACAGCTCTGCATACGACCTCCATCTCCCCCGTACACTAAAGTGGGACGCCTGGTGAAATCACGCCTCCCTAAGTGCGAGAAATCTCCTGTCCTGCAGCCCCGGGGAGAACCGGGGGTGGCCCAGCACCGGGAGCAGACGGGAGACTGGGGACGAGAGTGAGGGTCGCTTCAGTAGGGACGAGCACACACCCAGGGTGTTGCCTATCAGGTGGTGTCTTTTCAGTGGGGGGTGGCAAATCCGAATTGCACCAGGGGGCTCTGTCGAGGGGTAGGTCACTCTGATCTTGTTCGAGGCTTGTCCACAGTTTGGTGCCCCTATGTCTGCACCAATCCAGGAGCCGACCGAGGTGGGCCGCCCTGTAGTATGCATGGATATCCGGCATTGCAAGGCCCCCATGTGATTTCGGGAGGCAGAGTAAAGTCCTGATAAGGCGTGGGCGTTTCCCAGCCTAGAGGAACCTGGTGAAGGCCGCATGGACTTGCCTAAAATAGGTCCCAGGGATGGCTATCGGGAGGGCCTGTAGGAGGTATAGGAACTTAGGGAGTATTGACATTTTGAGGATGGCGCATCGGCACCACGAATGGAGGCCGCTGTCCCACCCGTCCACAAGCTCCCGAACTGTCTTTAGTAAAAGGGGGAAATTCAATGCAAATAGTTTGGTTATTGTCATGGGTATGAATGTCCCCAGATATCTCAATGCCACGTCGGTCCACTTTAACCTAAATCCGTCTTTAAGTTGGGCCGCCGCTATCCCCACGCCCATCGCCTCCGATTTGGTGAAGTTAATCTTAAGATTGGAGAGGGAGCCGAAAACCTCAAATTCTCTCAAAAGGTTCGGGAGGGATATCGTGGGGTTTGTGAGGGAGAACAGGAGGTCATCGGCGTATGCCGACACCTTATACTGCGTCCCATTCTTTTCCACTCCCGTGATATCCGGGTTCCGGCGTACGTGACAGAGAAAGGGCTCCAATGTCAGGGCGAACCAAATGCATTATTTTGCATTTTTCTATACTGAACCTCATTTGCCATGTAGTTGCCCCCCCCCCTCCCCCATTCATTTGTTCAGATCTTCTTGCAAGGTTTCCACATCCTGCGGAGAAGTTATTTCCCTGCTTAGCTTAGTATCCTCCGCAAATACAGAGATTGAACTGCTTACCCCATCCCCCAGCACAGAACCCTGGGGGACCCCACTACCCACCCCCGACCATTCCGAGTACTCCCCATTTATCACCCCCCTCTGAACTCGCCCTTGTAGCCAGTTTTCAGCCCATGTACTCACCCTATGGTCCAAGCCAACGGACCTTCCTTTCTACAGTAAACGTTTATAGGAAACTGTGTCAAATGCTGCAAAATCCAGATACACCACGTCTACGGGCCTTCCTTTATCCAGATACACCACGTCTACGGGCCTTCCTTTATCCAGATACACCACATCTACAGGCCTTCCTTTATCCAGATACACCACGTCTACGGGCCTTCCTTTATCTAGATACACCACGTCTACAGGCCTTCCTTTATCTAGATACACCACGTCTACGGGCCTTCCTTTATCTAGATACACCACATCTACGGGCCTTCCTTTATCCAGATACACCACGTCTACGGGCCTTCCTTTATCCAGATACACCACGTCTACAGGCCTTCCTTTATCTAGATACACCACGTCTACGGGCCTTCCTTTATCCAGATACACCACGTCTACGGACCTTCCTTTATCCAGATACACCACGTCTACCGGCCTTCCTTTATCTAGATACACCACGTCTACGGGCCTTTCTTTATCTAGATACACCACGTCTACCGGCCTTCCTTTATCCAGATACACCACGTCTACCGGCCTTCCTTTATCCAGATACACCACGTCTACCGGCCTTCCTTTATCTAGATACACCACGTCTACGGGCCTTTCTTTATCTAGATACACCACGTCTACCGGCCTTCCTTTATCTAGATACACCACGTCTACCGGCCTTCCTTTATCTAGATACACCACGTCTACGGACCTTCCTTTATCTAGATACACCACGTCTACGGGCCTTTCTTTATCTAGATACACCACGTCTACCGGCCTTCCTTTATCTAGATACACCACGTCTACCGGCCTTCCTTTATCTAGATACACCACGTCTACGGACCTTCCTTTATCCAGATACACCACGTCTACGGACCTTCCTTTATCCAGATACACCACGTCTACGGGCCTTCCTTTATCCAGATACACCCCGTCTACGGGCCTTCCTTTATCCAGATACACCCCGTCTACGGGCCTTCCTTTATCCAGATACACCACGTCTACGGACCTTCCTTTATCCAGATACACCACGTCTACGGACCTTCCTTTATCCAGATACACCACGTCTACGGACCTTCCTTTATCCAGATACACCACGTCTACGGACCTTCCTTTATCCAGATACACCACGTCTACGGGCCTTCCTTTATCTAGATACATCACGTCTACGGGCCTTTCTTTATCCAGATACACCACATCTACAGGCCTTCCTTTATCTAGATACACCACGTCTACGGGCCTTTCTTTATCCAGATACACCACATCTACGGGCCTTCCTTTATCCAGATACACCACGTCTACGGACCTTCCTTTATCCAGTTACACCACGTCTACGGACCTTCCTTTATCTAGATACACCACGTCTACGGGCCTTCCTTTATCCAGATACACCACGTCTACGGGCCTTCCTTTATCCAGATACACCCCGTCTACGGGCCTTCCTTTATCCAGATACACCCCGTCTACGGACCTTCCTTTATCCAGATACACCACGTCTACGGACCTTCCTTTATCTAGATACACCACGTCTACGGGCCTTCCTTTATCCAGGATACACCACGTCTACGGACCTTCCTTTATCCAGATACACCACGTCTACGGGCCTTCCTTTATCCAGATACACCACATCTACGAGCCTTCCTTTATCCAGATACACCACGTCTACGGGCCTTCCTTTATCCAGATACACCACGTCTACGGGCCTTCCTTTATCCAGATACACCACGTCTACGGGCCTTCCTTTATCCAGATACACCACGTCTACGGGCCTTCCTTCATCTAGATACACCACGTCTACGGGCCTTCCTTTATCCAGATACACCACGTCTACGGGCCTTCCTTTATCCAGATACACCACGTCTACGGGCCTTCCTTTATCCAGATACTCCACGTCTACGGGCCTTCCTTTATCCAGATACACCACGTCTACGGGCCTTCCTTTATCTAGATACATCACGTCTACGGGCCTTCCTTTATCCAGATACACCACGTCTACGGACCTTCCTTTATCTAGATACACCACGTCTACGGGCCTTTCTTTATCCAGATACACCACATCTACGGGCCTTCCTTTATCCAGATACACCACGTCTACGGACCTTCCTTTATCCAGATACACCACGTCTACGGACCTTCCTTTATCCAGTTACACCACGTCTACGGACCTTCCTTTATCCAGATACACCACGTCTACGGACCTTCCTTTATCCAGATACACCACGTCTACGGGCCTTCCTTTATCTAGATACACCACGTCTACGGACCTTCCTTTATCTAGATACACCACGTCTACGGACCTTCCTTTATCTAGATACACCACGTCTACGGGCCTTTCTTTATCCAGATACACCACATCTACAGGCCTTCCTTTATCTAGATACACCACGTCTACGGGCCTTTCTTTATCCAGATACACCACATCTACGGGCCTTCCTTTATCCAGATACACCACATCTACGGGCCTTCCTTTATCCAGATACACCACGTCTACGGACCTTCCTTTATCCAGTTACACCACGTCTACGGACCTTCCTTTATCCAGATACACCACGTCTACGGACCTTCCTTTATCCAGATACACCACGTCTACGGGCCTTCCTTTATCTAGATACACCACGTCTACGGACCTTCCTTTATCTAGATACACCACGTGTACGGACCTTCCTTTATCTAGATACACCACGTCTACGGGCCTTCCTTTATCCAGATACACCACGTCTACGGGCCTTCCTTTATCCAGATACACCACGTCTACGGGCCTTCCTTTATCCAGATACACCACGTCTACGGGCCTTCCTTTATCCAGATACACCACGTCTACGGGCCTTCCTTTATCCAGATACACCACGTCTACGGGCCTTCCTTTATCCAGATACACCACGTCTACGGGCCTTCCTTTATCCAGATACACCACGTCTACGGGCCTTCCTTTATCCAGATACACCACGTCTACGGGCCTTCCTTTATCCAGATACACCACGTCTACGGGCCTTCCTTTATCTAGATACACCACGTCTACGGGCCTTCCTTTATCCAGATACACCACGTCTACGGGCCTTCCTTTATCTAGATACACCACGTCTACGGGCCTTCCTTTATCTAGATACACCACGTCTATGGGCCTTCCTTTGTCTAGATACACCACGTCTACGGGCCTTCCTTTATCCAGATACACCACGTCTACGGGCCTTCCTTTATCTAGATACACCACGTCTACGGGCCTTCCTTTGTCTAGATACACCACGTCTACGGGCCTTCCTTTGTCTAGATACACCACGTCTACGGACCTTCCTTTATCCAGATACACCACGTCTACGGGCCTTCCTTTATCCAGATACACCACGTCTACGGGCCTTCCTTTATCCAGATACACCACGTCTACGGGCCTTCCTTTATCCAGATACACCACGTCTACGGGCCTTCCTTTATCTATATACACCACGTCTACGGACCTTCCTTTATCCAGATACACCACGTCTACGGGCCTTCCTTTATCTATATACACCACGTCTATGGGCCTTCCTTTATCCAGATACACCACGTCTACGGACCTTCCTTTATCCAGATACACCACGTCTACGGGCCTTTCTTTATCCAGATACTCCACGTCTACGGGCCTTCCTTTATCTAGATACACCACGTCTACGGGCCTTCCTTTATCCAGATACACCATGTCTACGGGCCTTCCTTTATCCAGATACACCACGTCTACGGACCTTCCTTTATCCAGATACACCACGTCTACGGGCCTTCCTTTATCCAGATACACCATGTCTACGGGCCTTCCTTTATCCAGATACACCACGTCTATGGGCCTTCCTTTATCTAGATACACCACGTCTATGGGCCTTCCTTTATTCAGATACACCACGTCTACGGGCCTTTCTTTATCCAGATACACCACGTCTACGGGCCTTCCTTTATCCAGATACACCACGTCTACGGGCCTTCCTTTATCCAGATACTCCACGTCTACGGGCCTTCCTTTATCTAGATACACCACGTCTACGGGCCTTCCTTTATCCAGATACACCATGTCTACGGGCCTTCCTTTATCTAGATACACCACATCTATGGGCCTTCCTTTATCTAGATGGCAGCTCACCTCCTCATAGAAGGGTAATAGATTGGTTTGGAAAGAACGATTCTTCATGAATCCATGCTGATTACTGCCAACGATACCGTTCTCATTACTAAAATCTTGTATATAGTGCTTTATTATCCCCTCCAAGAGCTTACATACTATTGATGTGAGGCTGACTGGCCTGTAATTCCCAGGGACGTATTTTGGGCCCTTTTGGTGCTACATTGGCTTTTCTCCAATCAGCTGGTACCATTCCAGTCAGTAGACTGTCAGTAAAAAGTAGGAACAATGGTCTGGTAATTACTTGACTGATTTCCTTAAGTACCCTCGGGTGCAAGCCATCTGGTCCCGGTGATTTATAAGGCCTCATGCCCACGGACGTTTTTTACAGCTGCGTTTTTTACAGCTTAAAAACGCCTGTCCATGTTATTGTACAATTTATTTTTATTTATTTTTTAAAACGCGATCGCGGCGTTTTTGACGCTTCACGTTTTTTTATGCCTAACGCCGACGCTGAGGAACGCACTGGTCCTGGGTTTTTTTTACAGCTTAAAAACGTCTATGCTATTTGCAGCTCAAAAACGTCTAGGTGGGCATGAAGCTATAGACTAACATGGACAGGCGTTTTTAAGCTGTAAAAAACGCTCAAAAAGCGCGGCTGTAAAAACGTCCGTGGGCATGAGGCCTAAAGGTTAAGTTTCCCAAAGTCTAATTTTAATTCTGTCCTCTGTTAGCCATGGAGGTGCTTCCTGTGATATGTCATGATGATAAACACTGCAGTTTTGGTTACTGAAGCCCCCCGATTCCCTTGTGAAGACTGAGGAGAAGAATAAAATTCAATACCTTCCCCCATCTCCCCATCCTTTGTAACCAGATGACCCTCCTCATTCTTTATGGGGCCAATATTGTCTGTCCTCCCTTTTTTACGGTTTATGTATGTAAAGAATTTCTTGGGATTTTTTTGCTCTCCTCCACTATGTCTTTCATGTTCTATCTTAGCCGCCCTAATTGCACCCTTACATTTCTTGTTGCATTCTTTGCAATGTTGGAATGCTGATGATGATCCCTCAGCCCTGTATTTTTTGAAGACCTTCTCCTTTGCTTTTATATGCTTTTTTACATTGGAGTTAAGCTATCCAATCGCTCTTTTAAATTTCCCCTTGGGAGTCATTGGCTAATGCCCTTATTTAATATGCTCTTAAAGCAAACCCATCTCTCCTCCGTGTTCTTTGTTCCTAAGATTTTATCCCAATTTAAGTCTTCTAGCAAGGTTCATAGTTTAGGGAAGTTGGCTCTTTTGAAATTCAGTGTCTTTGTGTTCCCCTTATGTTTCCTATTTGTGTGATTTATACTGAAGCTAATTGACTTGTGATCGGTGTTAACTAAATTTCCCCGTATTTCCACATCCGTGATCAGGTCTGTATTGTTGGTAATCAGTAGATCCAGTAACGCTTTATTTCTAGTTGGTGTGTCTACCATCTGACCCATGAAATTGTCCTGCAAGACATTTAGGAACTGGCGAGCCTTAGATGAATGCGCGGCTCCCTCCGCCCAGTCTATGTCTGGATAAATTGAAATCCCCCATTATGATAACACTTCCCATCCTTGCTGCTCCCCCTCCTCCCTCAGGTTAGGGGGCCTATAGCATACTCCCAGTATTTTTTTCCCCTTAGCTTCACCTATAAGGATTCCACCTCCTCCCTAGCTCCCTTAGTGATGTCATCGCTCACATTCACTTGTACATTATTCTTTATATACAGGCATACCCTCCCCCTTTTTTACCCTCTCTATCCTAGCGACAAAGGGAATACCATTGAATGGTTGCCAGCCAATCATGAGAGCTGTTGAACGAGGTCTCTGAAATTCTCCAAAAATCCAAATCTTCCTCATACATCAGTATCTCTAGTTCACCCATCTTGTCTGCCAGGCTCCTGGCATTGGTGAACATGCCACATAGTTTAGACCAGTCGCATACTCTCCTCTAATTGGGTGTTCTGAGGTAAATATGACTTGTTACTATACTTACCTCGTGTTTAGGTGCTTTAGTCATTTTAGTTAGGGGTATCAGAGTAAAAGGGGGCCGAATATGCCCCCCCACACTTTTCACATATTTATTTGTACAATTTTCCTTCCACTTCACAATTATGTGTCACTTTGTGTTGGTCTATCACATAAAATCCCAATAAAATACATTTACATTTTTGGTTGTAACATGACAAAATGTGGAAAATTGCAAGGGGTATGAATACTTTTTCAAGGCACTGTACATAGCCCTCCCCCCATATATACAGACCTTTGCTTCTCGGCTTTGTATTGCTGTGTGCAGTCATCAAACAACTTCTGATTCATTTCCATGAACAACTTCAAAGCGTTATAGATCAGTCCATGTATAGTCCTGCAAGAGAGATCAGCCTGGTTAGTCCCGCACACATCTGTATGTATAGAGATGGATTGGCTCAGGTCCAGTGTCCGTAAGGAGGTTACAGATGTCATGTTACAGGGATCCTGTCCTCAGCACTGTCACAGTGGAAGAGAAGGTCACACGGGAAGAAGAGGAGGAGGACGAGGTCACACGGGAAGAAGAGGAGGAGGATGAGGTCACACGGGAAGAAGAGGAGGAGGACGAGGTCACACGGGAAGAAGAGGAGGAGGACGAGGTCACACGGGAAGAAGAGGAGGAGGACGAGGTCACACGGGAAGAAGAGGAGGAGGACGAGGTCACACGGAAAGAAGAGGAGGAGGACGAGGTCACACGGGAAGAAGAGGAGGAGGACGAGGTCACACGGGAAGAAGAGGAGGAGGACGAGGTCACACGGGAAGAAGAGGAGGAGGACGAGGTCACACGGGAAGAAGAGGAGGAGGACGAGGTCACACGGGAAGAAGAGGAGGAGGACGAGGTCACACGGGAAGAAGAGGAGGAGGACGAGGTCACACGGGAAACAGAGGAGGAGGACGAGGTCACACGGGAAACAGAGGAGGAGGACGAGGTCACACGGGAAGAAGAGGAGGAGGACGAGGTCACACGGGAAGAAGAGGAGGAGGACGAGGTCACACGGGAAGAAGAGGAGGAGGACGAGGTCACACGGGAAGAAGAGGAGGAGGACGAGGTCACACGGGAAGAAGAGGAGGAGGACGAGGTCACACGGGAAGAAGAGGAGGAGGACGAGGTCACACGGGAAGAAGAGGAGGAGGACGAGGTCACACGGGAAACAGAGGAGGAGGACGAGGTCACACGGGAAGAAGAGGAGGAGGACGAGGTCACACGGGAAGAAGAGGAGGAGGACGAGGTCACACGGGAAGAAGAGGAGGAGGACGAGGTCACACGGGAAGAAGAGGAGGAGGACGAGGTCACACGGGAAGAAGAGGAGGAGGACGAGGTCACACGGGAAGAAGAGGAGGAGGACGAGGTCACACGGGAAGAAGAGGAGGAGGACGAGGTCACACGGAAAGAAGAGGAGGAGGACGAGGTCACACGGGAAGAAGAGGAGGAGGACGAGGTCACACGGGAAGAAGAGGAGGAGGAGGTCACACGGGAAGAAGAGGAGGAGGAGGAGGTCACACGGGAAGAAGAGGAGGAGGACGAGGTCACACGGAAAGAAGAGGAGGACGACGAGGTCACACGGGAAGAAGAGGAGGAGGACGAGGTCACACGGGAAGAAGAGGAGGAGGACGAGGTCACACGGAAAGAAGAGGAGGACGAGGTCACACGGAAAGAAGAGGAGGACGAGGTCACACTGGAAGAGGAGGAGGACGAGGTCACACGGGAAGAGGAGGACGACGAGGTCACACGGGAAGAGGAGGACGACAAGGTCACACGGGAAGAGGAGGACGACGAGGTCACACGGGAAGAGGAGGACGACGAGGTCACACGGGAAGAGGAGGAGGACGAGGTCACACGGGAAGAGGAGGACGTCACATGTTGAAGAGGAGGAGTATCAGAGGATCGATAACGGGGGGGGGGGGGGGACATCTTAGAGGGAGGGGTAATGTACAGTGAAGGTAAAAGGGTAACTCTACTCAAATTTTAGGTCTTTCTGGGAGTAACAGAAAAGCTGAGACACTTATCAGAGGAAGATAAAACAATGTGATCTATTGCCGGGGCTACAGCTGACAGGAGCCAGGGGAAGGGGGTGAAGCTCTCCTCTTTAAAGCACAGTAACATGAGGAAATGCCAGAATCAAGGACCCGCCTTTCAGATACATTGCCCCAACTCTAGTCCGATGACCTCCAACCCCCCCATACATAGTGCACCCCCCCCCCCATGAGACTTACTTGTTCCAGTGGTTCTTGGAGTTGCGGTAAAGCGATGGGAACATGATGGGAAGGATCTGGGCGGCATTGTCACTCATCAGGCTGAGGATGTATTCGTTGTTCCAGTAGTAGAGCGCCCGCTCCGCCACCTGCACATCACAAACTATGTTATATGTGGAAGGAGAAATAATACCAGGGGCCAATCATCAGTCACCACAAGGCACTAGAAGGAGGGGGTCACTGGGGTGAGAATTGCCTCTTTGTAATCAGTCTTTGGTAAGAGGGATGGGGGGAGGGATCACTGGGGTGAGGACGGCCTCTCTGTAATTAGTCTATGGTAATAGAGGAGGGACGGGGGAGGGGTTATTGGGGTGAGGACGGTCTATTAGCAATTAGTCTATGGTAATAGAGGAGGGACGGGGGAGGGGTCACTGGGGTAAGGACAGCCTCTCTGTACCCCATGGGGAGGGGAATAGAGGGGCAGGGGAGGAGTCCAGGGTAGTCACAGTGGTTGGTCACCTGGAAGTGGGGGCTGGATACACACTGGGCAATCTGCCGGAAGAGCGGCTCCATGACTTTACTGAACTCTGAGGGTTCAATGACATCCAGGATCTCCTCCAACTCATTCAGGAACATCACCTCCTTGGGGCTGTGCGTGCGAGGCCAGAAACGCAGGAGGCCGCTGATCACCTACACAGAACAATGTACAGCATGAGAAGTGCGCACAGCACAGTGTACAGTACGGGGGAGGAGTCCACACAGCACAGGGAGGGGGAGGAGTCCACACAGCAGTGTACACAAGGGACGTGGGAGGAGTCCACACACAGCACAGTGTACAGTACGGGGGAGGAGTATACACAGCACAGGGAGGGGGAGGAGTCCACACAGCAGTGTACACTACAAGGGAAGTGGGAGGAGTCCACACACAGCACAGTGTACAGTACGGGGGAGGAGTCCACACAGCACAGGGAGGGGGAGCAGTCCACACAGCAGTGTACACTACAAGGGAAGTGGGAGGAGTCCACACACAGCACAGTACGGGGGAGGAGTCCACACAGCACAGGTACAGTACAGGGGAGGAGTCCACACAGCACAGGTACAGTACAGGGGAGAGTATACAACATATACAGCTTAGAGGAACAATATTGGTGCAGCTCGAATCTTCTTACTGGGTCGGTGAGCGCGCTGTCCTTCTCCATAAACTGAACCACACAGTACGCCAACTGCAGAGGAGAGACCAGATATCACCCAACATTTCCACAGTCTGCATCATATCAACCATACAGAGAGCCCCGCTACCCCATGTACCGCTCCCCCCCCCCAACCTACCGAATGCCCCGCCACCCCACGTACCAACCGCCTCCCCCCAACATACCGACTGCCCCACCCCACAGCATTGATGTATATAGTCCCGCCCCACTCCTATAATAGAGATGTGGCCCCACCCCACTCCCACAATCGGGACGTACTCTGCCCCACCCAGATTGCAGCCCCCCTTACAGAAGAAGGGCAGTAGGTTACCTGGGGGTGATAGACGCTGAGTGATTTGGCCTTGTGCAGGGGTAGAAGGACGCGGATCAGAAACATCTTGTGCTCCTCTTTCAGCGGGAGGGCAAAACCATTAATGATACTGAAAAATAAAGAATATGAGTGTAGGGGGATGGCAAGGATCCAGTAATTGTATGGAGGGGGGTGTTGGATTTCTCTATAGTCCATTACTCCCAGCACAGGACTCGGGAGTCTGACCAGAATCTGGGGATTCCTTGTGGAGTCATCAGGACCAAACCTGCGGAGTGTCCCCCGTCCCCTTCTCTGAAGAATCGAGTGGGTGGGATTCGCTACAGAAGGCGCTGTAGATGACCGACCACTTTGTTAGGGGGATAATGATTCACCTACTACTGAGCTTGTCTATATTCTTTTCTGTAGTATGCAAGCCGCCACATGGAGGAGCCCTCTTCTATTTTTAACCACTTCAATACCGGATGTGACAGGAGTCACTTTGGGCGGGGGGCCCATGGAACCCTGAATCCCTTGGAGAAGTTGGGAAACCCTTGTTTCAGCTCCCCATGCACCTCCTATGTCCAAGTCACCCTGTGTCTATTAGGGGCATAGGGTGACTGAGAAAATGATGGAACATTGTAAGAGTTTGTAGACTGTTGCCATGCCATCTGCAATCCCTGATTAATCAAAGCATTGCTTAGATAAGGATTTCATTGTCTTCAATGTAGGAGTCGTTCCGTCTGCTACTGGGGGCTCCTGCTATTGTGTGAAGGACTTCTGTGTTTATACTTATGATAATGTGTATTGTGTCTTTGAGCTAGGAGATGACCTGAAAGGTCAGACCTCCGAGTCACCTAGGCTGGTAAATTGAACAGTTAATTAGCTCATGTTAATTTAAGTTTCTGGTTACAGTTGTATTGTTGGGGTAATATGATCAGGAGGGGGAATCTCCTTCTCAAGTGTATAAAAGACTGTATTCTTGTTCAAATAAACCGTTATTATTCTGGTGTACTCAAACTGGTATTACAAGTAAAATGCGCAAAAAAAACAGAACAAGTATCTAATCAGTATTAAAATGTTTTAGGTGTACATAAATGTAAGTACAGTCAATGAGGGAAAGAGTCCAAGTTCTGGGAATATGAAAATAATAATAAGTCCAGGGGCCGTGGACGAATGGTATTTCAGGGGTAACATATACATTCTCAGGGCTGCCATCAGGGGGGGACAAAAACAATGTTCCTATTCTGTAGAAAAAGACAAGGGGAGAGGCGCCTCTGGGTGGCTGGTATCTGTACCTCTCCTCTCTTGCTATCCAGACTTTGGATGTCCCAGAAGGCAGGAAGTATCCCACTGCCTGCCACCAAATGTGACGGACTCCGGACACCCTGTTGGGTATCTCCGCCAAGAAACTGCTTCCCAAGTTATGGAACGCGAGACCCTCAAGTCTGGCTATAGTTACCCCAAGAACTAGGCAACACCAGTTTTGGAGTAAAAAAAAAAAAGGGGAGAGGCGCCTCTGGGTGTAGATGTTTAAAACAATTTAATAGCACAGTAATTACCACGGGCAACTCACATTTGCAAGGTAAAAAGTAGGCATTGAACGGGTCCCAAACATGGGGGAGATCATCAGTTCAGTCAGTTTCTTGTCCTGCTGGGGTGCTGTGCTCCTGGAAATCGACACACACCGCTGATAGATGGAGAGAAGCCGGCCGCCGTGGAGGAACTTCAGAGCGAGGCTAGGAGCGCGGTTGGTATGGGCAAGCGAGGAGTGGTGACGTCACTGGCAAGCGACGCGTTTTGTGAGCGTACAGGCTCCGTATGACGTGGCAGCCACGCTTCTTCGTCAAGCTGGTGAATAGGAATGTGGAGCTAGATTGATACACAGCCTGTATGCTCATGAAACGCGTCGCTTGCCAGTGACGTCACCACTCCTAGCCTCGCTCTGAAGTTCCTCCACCGCGGCCGGCTTCTCTCCATCTATCAGCGGTGTGTGTCGATTTCCAGCAGCACAGTGCCCCAGCAGGACAAGGAACGGACTGACTGAACTGATGATCTCCCCCATGTTTGGGACCCGTTCAATGCCTACTTTTTACCTTGCAAATGTGAGTTGCCCGTGTTAATTACTGTGCTATTAAATTTAAACATCTACACCCAGAGGCGCCTCTCCCCTTGTCTTTTTTTACTCCAAAACTGCTGTTGCCTAGTTCTTGGGGTAACTATAGCCAGACTTGAGGGTCTCGTGTTCCATAACTTGGGAAGCAGTTTCTTGGCAGAGATACCCAACAGGGTGTCCGGAGTCCGTCACATTTGGTGGCAGGCAGTTGGATACTTCCTGCCTTCTGGGACATCCAAACTTCCACGGCATCCAAGGTCTGGATAGCAGGAGAGGAGAGAGGTACAGATACCAGCCACCATGGAAGAGGAATTCGGAAGGAGGTTGCGAGAGATGCAGATACAGCACAGAGGACCAGTATGAGAGCAGGTCCTGCTGGGATGGTTTGATTCTATCCGCTGGAAGGAAGCGCTAGCCCGTGAGCAGCGACACCAGGGAAAAGTTCTCCCCTCCATCCAGGAGAGGTACTGGTCGCAGTACGAAGGGTGAATGGTTTTTGGGGAGACAACCACACTTGGGCTACATACCAGCGGAGGGCTCTGTAGCTCTCATCCATCCGCATCTCTGCCTGGACCAGCCTGGTTAACTCGGCTTTCCATTCCTTGTGTGGTTGCCTCCACAAAAACACTTCACACTCCCCCCAGTGCTTTCAGCACTGTCACACTTTGAATGACAATTACTCGGTCATGCAACGCGGTACTCATCACATTTTTATATTTTTGCTACACAAATAGAGCTTTCTTCTGGTGGTATTTAATCACTGCTGTTTTTTTCCCCTTTTTTTGCAAATTAACAAAAAAAGACAGAAAATAAAACGTTTTAGTTTCCGTTATAGAATTTAGCAAACAGGTAATTTTTCTTCTTCAATGATGTGAGCTGATGAAGCAGTACTAATGAAGCTGCGCTGATGAGGCAGCACTGATGAAGCTGCGCTGATGAGGCATTACTGATGAAGCTGCGCTGATGAGGCATTACTGATGAAGCTGCGCTGATGAGGCAGCACTGATGAAGCTGCGCTGATGAGGCAGCACTGATGAAGCTGCGCTGATGAGGCAGCACTGATGAAGCTGCGCTGATAATCAGTGTAAACAATATACGGACAGGCTTGCTGTTTATTGGCAATCCTCTCCTCGCACAGACACGCAGCATGAGGAAAGGAAATGCTGATAACCGTCACGTCTGTTGACATGTGACAGCTATTATTGGCCCTGTACCTTAGGGTCTGTGTTTAGCTCTGTCCCAAAGAGGCGTGTTCTGGGAGGATGTCCATGGTCACCATCCCAGAACAAGGGGGCCACGCTGTAGCCGTCCTTTATCTATGGTGCGGTATTAAAGTGGTTAATCTTTGGCTGTACTTACCTGTGGCCTCAGGACTGGAGATGCAGCAACATGGAGGGAGGGGGAGGGGAGCGCAGAGCCAGTGTTTGCTTGCAGTTATCCTCCTTTTATACGAGGAGTTCATGGTTTTCATCCATTAGGCCAGACCCATCTCCTGCATTGTCTCTTTCCCCTCCCCTCAGGCTTGCATATATGGTCCCTGGGAGGGACTTGTATGTAACAATATGTATGGGAGGGGCATGTATGTAATGATATGTATGGGAGGGGCATGTATGTAAATGATATGTATGGGAGGGGCATGTATGTAAAATGATATGTATGGTAAGGACATGGATGTAATGATATGTATTGGAGGGGCATGGATGTAATGATATGTATGGGAGGGGCATGTATGTAATGATATGTATGGGAGGGGCATGTATGTAATAATATGTATGGGAAGGACATGGATGTAATGATATGTATGGGAGGGGCATGTATGTAATGATATGTATGGGAAGGACATGTATGTAAATGATATGTATGGGAGGGGCATGTATGTAAAATGATATGTAATGATGGCTGACAGGCAGCTGAAGTCTTATCCAGCGTCTCAGATCGCCATACACAGGAACGCGGCATTCCCACAGCAGGCTGTGTCTACAAATCGAACAAACATTCCCCTCGGGGTGATAGATGTACTTTGCTGGGATTTAACAAACTCGGCCGCAGATTCCGGTTCCTCCTCTGAAGAAGCAGCCGTGCTTTCTAGGCTTTGCCATCGGTAACAACCACGATTTGTGGCCCTTCGTGTCAGCTTTGTCTTGGCCCCGAGTATTCACAAAAGGTCCTCACACCAGTTCAGGGTCTTCATCCCCGAGATATTCCAGTACTTGGATAACTGGATAAGCACACCTGACCGTTCACCTCTCGTCTCCCCTCCCCGATCTCTCACCTGACCTCTCGCCTCCCCGATCTCTCACCTGACCTCTCGCCTCCCCGATCTCTCACCTGACCTCTCGCCTCCCCGATCTCTCACCTGACCTCTCGCCTCCCCGATCTCTCACCTGACCTCTCGCCTCCCCGATCTCTCACCTGACCTCTCGCCTCCCCGATCTCTCACCTGACCTCTCGCCTCCCCGATCTCTCACCTGACCTCTCGCCTCCCCGATCTCTCACCTGACCTCTCGCCTCCCCGATCTCTCACCTGACCTCTCGCCTCCCCGATCTCTCACCTGACCTCTCGCCTCCCCGATCTCTCACCTGACCTCTCGCCTCCCCGATCTCTCACCTGACCTCTCGCCTCCCCGATCTCTCACCTGACCTCTCGCCTCCCCGATCTCTCACCTGACCTCTCGCCTCCCCGATCTCTCACCTGACCTCTCGCCTCCCCGATCTCTCACCTGACCTCTCGCCTCCCCGATCTCTCACCTGACCTCTCGCCTCCCCGATCTCTCACCTGACCTCTCGCCTCCCCGATCTCTCACCTGACCTCTCGCCTCCCCGATCTCTCACCTGACCTCTCGCCTCCCCGATCTCTCACCTGACCTCTCGCCTCCCCGATCTCTCACCTGACCTCTCGCCTCCCCGATCTCTCACCTGACCTCTCGCCTCCCCGATCTCTCACCTGACCTCTCGCCTCCCCGATCTCTCACCTGACCTCTCGCCTCCCCGATCTCTCACCTGACCTCTCGCCTCCCCGATCTCTCACCTGACCTCTCGCCTCCCCGATCTCTCACCTGACCTCTCGCCTCCCCGATCTCTCACCTGACCTCTCGCCTGTGACAGGAGTCACTTTGGGAGGGGGGCCCATGGAACCCAGAATCCCTTGGAGAGGTTGGGAAACACTTGTTTCAGCTCCCCATGCACCCCCTTTGTCCAAGTTGCTCTATGTCCATTAGGGACACAGGGTGGCTGAGAAAATGATGGAACATTGTTAGAGTTTGTAGACTGTTGCAATGCCATCTGCAATCCCTGATTAATCAAAGCATTGCTTAGATATGGATTTCATGGTCTTCAATGTCCTTCTCAAATGTATAAAAGCCTGTATTGTTGTTCTAATAAACAGTTCCAGCTTTGCAGCCAAACGAGTCCTGCCTGGTTCTTGGTTGGAATATGTGGCTATAATATCTATATTCAGACTGGAGAAAGCGATATATGATGGAAGCACTCAAGCGGAGTGTGGGACGTTCCGTTACATAACCCACCTGACCTCCCACCCACCTAAACTCTCCCCCCTCCCTGATCCCTCACCCACCTGACCTTCCCACTCCCTGACCTTGTTTCTCTGAACTCTCGCCTCCCTGGTCTTGGAGGACTTTAGATGAATCCTGAATGTGGAGCGGTCCTCGTGGAGTCCATCACATTGCTTAGAATACTGGGGCCTTCTCCTTCATACATTGTAGGTCAAAGCTTTTCTGTCCCAGGTGCAGTTGATGGAACTCAGGTTCGGCAGCTTCAATGGTCCTAGTGGAGCTGCAAGCGATTGTTGGAATTGATTGAAATTTCGAGAAGCAAATGGTGTTGTGGGGATCCTTCAATAATGTAATTCTGAGAGTGGCGTGTCTGTTAGGTCTTCCTCCCTCAGTGACCCCCCTTATTCTCATTTCTTGTCCTGGTGTCACAGGAACAGGAAGTGAGGAGGAAATCACCTCATGGAGTGACATACCTAGACATAAAAAATCCTGACAAAGGTTCCAGAGATGATAATCTGGGGGAGGGGGAAGGTCACAATGGGGAGGGGCTTAAAGGATTGATGGTAGATTGCAGTAGGTGGAAAAGGGTCAGTCATGATTCTTATCGTTCTGTGTCAGGACTACTTACCTGCCAAGTATTTCCAGCAGTTCAGCAATTCCATTGTGATGTTCCGTCTCGTATATAAACCTGGAGATAAAACACACAAAAGGCAGATAAAAGCCCCGCCCCATTCTACAATCATTGCCTCTAGTGCCACCAATTGTTGGAAAATCATTACCAACCGGACCTACCTGTACCAATTACTCCCCCTCCCCCACATATTACCAGAACACCTACCCTCCCCTCCCCCCACTGATTACCAGAACACCTACCTTCCCCTCCCCCACTGATTATCCGATGGAAAGAATACATGACACACCTGTAGAAGATGTTGTTGATGTGTCGTCTGATGTACGCCCGGAGCCCTAAAAACTTCCCATAGATCCGGTGCAAAATCGTCTTCAGGAAATCCCGTTCCCGGGGATCTTCACTATCAAACAGATCCAGGAGCTGTGGGAGGAGTCAGCAGGAATATGACGCACTTCACAAAACACGCAAGGCGACACCCACCATCCAAAAACAGCACCAATGATATTCCATACACCCCCCCCCCCTACACAGCGACACCCACCCCCCGCCACCAACATTATTTTATACACATTTATAACTACCCCCCCCCCCCCACCCTGCCACCAGCATTCCATACACACTTATACCCCCCTCCCCCCACAGCGACACCCCCCCCCCCCCCCCGCCACTGTTGTGGAGAATTTTATGAAGATGTATTTAATATGTATTGTCATAGTGTCACCCAGTGTTAGTACTTCCGCAACCCGCTCTAAAGAGCTGACTGGGGCGGTCTGAGGCTGGTTGAGATAAACTTCCTGATTTGGAGAGGGGTGTTTGCGGAGTGAGGCCTCTCTGCAAACGCATTATCGGTTTAGCGGATGTGTGCTCGTCGCCTCTGTGTTTGATCAGCATTGAGGTGGTGACGTGAGTGCACACCTGCAGATAAACTCCCCTCATCAGGAACTGTGCTCATTTATTATTGTATTATTATTGTATCCTTTAAGCTATATTTCTTGTGTTGTATTCATGTATTGGATTATATGGGACATCTTGTTATAGGGACGCCCTTATATGGACATTTCCTGTGTGAAGAGGAGATCTTGTGATGACCACTCCCATGGAGGTCACATGCTGTGTCCTCACTTCCTACGGAGGAGGTTACATGTTGTGACATCACTTCCTGCTGGGAGTTTAAAAAAAAAGACCCGTGAGGCTTAAGGCGAGCAGTCTTTGCTGTGATGCCGTGAGGATGAGACCAGTCTGGTGATGCTTCTTGATTTGTATGAATGGTGAGTGAACCTGCGGCGAACCTAAAAAAAATTACCAGCTACCGATCTGCATCACCGACACTAAGACCGCGTTTAGAAAAACGATCGCTTAGCGACAGTGGTGATGGGGGTGAAAGGGTTACCTGGGGGGCGATCAAGGGGGTTAAACCTTTATTAGATAATGTATTGGGGTACCTGACGCTATAAAAACCTGCGGCGAACCTAAAAAAAAATTACCGGCTACCGATCTGCATCACAGACACTAAGACAGCGTTTAGAAAAACGATCGCTTAGTGACAGTGGTGATAGGGGGTGAAAGGGTTATCTGGGGGGTGATCAGGGGGTTAAACCTTTATTAGGGGGGGTTAGGGGGCTACACTGGACCTAAGACTAAACTTTGGTGACACTTTCACAGTCACAAATGTCACTGATTGCAGTGATCACTAAATAAATGGTCACTGCAATCAGTGACACTGTGACTGGGGGGGTGATCTGGGGGGTGATCTGGGGGGTGCGATTTATGTCCCTATGTGTCCTGGTGTCAGTGTAGTGTTGTGTGCACTAACCTGATATCTTCTCTTGTACGGCGCTCGGTATATGTGAGCGCCGCACCAGAGATGACATCACTTCCTCCTGCTCCCTCTGTCTGACAGAGACAGAGGGGGCATTTCCATTCGCCGGGAGCGATCGCGAGGGGGTGGCCAGAAACGAATGGCTGCCCCCTCATCCCGGAACGCTCCCGGACACTTAGCCACCGCTCACTGTATAGAAGGGGGGTCCGAATGGACCCCCCAACTATACAAAGCCAATCACGTACACTCTACGTGATTGTGCCTGTCGGTGCCATTCTGCCGACGTATATATACAGTGAGCGGTCGTTAAGTGGTTAAGAAGCATTATTGCATGAAGATGAAGTGTGGGCTTATTTAGCACAAGGCCGTGTGCCCTGCATACAACCAATTGTGCCACCACACCACCAACATTAACTTTATACACATTTATACCCCCCTCCCCCCAACTGCACCCACCCCCTCCCGCCACCAACATTCCATACACACTTATACCCCCTTCCCCCACTACACAGCGACACCCACCCCCCCTCCACCAACATTATTTTATACACATTTATACCCCGCCCAACTACACCTACTCCCCCTCCCACCACCAACATTATTCTATCCACACTTATACCCCCCCCCCACTACACCCACCCCCTCCCGTCACCAACATTATTCTATCCACACTTATACCCCCCACTACACCCACCCCCTCCCGCCACCAACATTATTCTATCCACACTTATACCCCCCCCCACTACACCCACCCCCTCCCGCCACCAACATTATTCTATCCACACTTATACCCCCCCCCCCCACTACACCCACCCCCTCCCGCCACCAACATTCCATACACACTTATACCCCCCCACTACACCCACCCCCTCCCGCCACCAACATTATTCTATCCACACTTCTACCCCCCACTACACCCACCCCCTCCCGCCACCAACATTATTCTATCCACACTTCTACCCCCCCCTACACCCACCCCCTCCCGCCACCAACATTATTCTATCCACACTTATACCCCCCCCACTACACCCACCCCCTCCCGCCACCAACATTATTCTATCCACACTTATACCCCCCCCCCTACACCCACCCCCTCCCGCCACCAACATTATTCTATCCACACTTCTACCCCCCCCACTACACCCACCCCCTCCCGTCACCAACATTATTCTATCCACACTTATACCCCCCCCACTACACCCACCCCCTCCCGCCACCAACATTATTCTATCCACACTTCTACCCCCCCCCCACTACACCCACCCCCTCCCGCCACCAACATTATTCTATCCACACTTATACCCCCCCCCCCACTACACCCACCCCCTCCCGCCACCAACATTATTCTATCCACACTTATACCCCCCCCCCCACTACACCCACCCCCTCCCGCCACCAACATTATTCTATCCACACTTATACCCCCCCCCCACTACACCCACCCCCTCCCGCCACCAACATTATTCTATCCACACTTATACCCCCCCCCCACTACACCCACCCCCTCCCGCCACCAACATTATTCTATCCACACTTCTACCCCCCCCACTACACCCACCCCCTCCCGTCACCAACATTATTCTATCCACACTTATACCCCCCCACTACATCCACCCCCTCCCGCCACCAACATTATTCTATCCACACTTATACCCCCCCCACTACACCCACCCCCTCCCGTCACCAACATTATTCTATCCACACTTCTACCCCCCACTACACCCACCCCCTCCCGCCACCAACATTATTCTATCCACACTTATACCACCCCCCACTACACCCACCCCCTCCCGCCACCAACATTCCATACACACTTATACCCCCCCCCCCACCGCCACCAACATTATTCTATCCACACTTATACCCCCCCCCCCACTACACCCACCCCCTCCCGCCACCAACATTATTCTATCCACACTTATACCCCCCCCCCCCACTACACCCACCCCCCTCCCGCCACCAACATTATTCTATCCACACTTCTACCCCCCCCACTACACCCACCCCCTCCCGCCACCAACATTATTCTATCCACACTTCTACCCCCCCACTACACCCACCCCCCTCCCGCCACCAACATTATTCTATCCACACTTATACCCCCCCCCACTACACCCACCCCCTCCCGCCACCAACATTATTCTATCCACACTTCTACCCCCCCCCCACTACACCCACCCCCTCCCGCCACCAACATTATTCTATCCACACTTCTACCCCCCCCCCCACTACACCCACCCCCTCCCGCCACCAACATTATTCTATCCACACTTCTACCCCCCCACTACACCCACCCCCTCCCGTCACCAACATTCCATACACACTTATACCCCCCCCCCCACCGCCACCAACATTATTCTATCCACACTTATACCCCCCCCCACTACACCCACCCCCTCCCGCCACCAACATTATTCTATCCACACTTATACCCCCCCCACTACACCCACCCCCTCCCGCCACCAACATTATTCTATCCACACTTATACCCCCCCCCACTACACCCACCCCCTCCCGCCACCAACATTATTCTATCCACACTTATACCCCCCCCACTACACCCACCCCCTCCCGCCACCAACATTATTCTATCCACACTTCTACCCCCCCCACTACACCCACCCCCTCCCACCACCAACATTATTCTATCCACACTTATACCCCCCCCCCACTACACCCACCCCCTCCCGCCACCAACATTCCATACACACTTATACCCCCCCCCCACCGCCACCAACATTATTCTATCCACACTTATACCCCCCCCCCACTACACCCACCCCCTCCCGCCACCAACATTATTCTATCCACACTTCTACCCCCCCACTACACCCACCCCCTCCCGCCACCAACATTATTCTATCCACACTTCTACCCCCCCACTACACCCACCCCCTCCCGCCACCAACATTATTCTATCCACACTTCTACCCCCCCACTACACCCACCCCCTCCCACCACCAACATTATTCTATCCACACTTATACCCCCCACCCACTACACCCACCCCCTCCCGCCACCAACATTCCATACACACTTATACCCCCCCCCCACCGCCACCAACATTATTCTATCCACACTTATACCCCCCCCCCCACTACACCCACCCCCTCCCGCCACCAACATTATTCTATCCACACTTATACCCCCCCCACTACACCCACCCCCTCCCGCCACCAACATTATTCTATCCACACTTCTACCCCCCCCACTACACCCACCCCCTCCCGCCACCAACATTATTCTATCCACACTTATACCCCCCCCCCACCCCCTCCCGCCACCAACATTATTCTATCCACACTTATACCCCCCACCCACTACACCCACCCCCTCCCGCCACCAACATTCCATACACACTTATACCCCCCCCCCCACCGCCACCAACATTATTCTATCCACACTTATACCCCCCCCCCCACTACACCCACCCCCTCCCGCCACCAACATTATTCTATCCACACTTCTACCCCCCCCACTACACCCACCCCCTCCCGCCACCAACATTATTCTATCCACACTTCTACCCCCCCACTACACCCACCCCCCTCCCGCCACCAACATTATTCTATCCACACTTCTACCCCCCCCCACTACACCCACCCCCTCCCACCACCAACATTATTCTATCCACACTTATACCCCCCCCCACTACACCCACCCCCTCCCGCCACCAACATTCCATACACACTTATACCCCCCCCCCCACCGCCACCAACATTATTCTATCCACACTTATACCCCCCCCCCCACTACACCCACCCCCTCCCGCCACCAACATTATTCTATCCACACTTCTACCCCCCCCACTACACCCACCCCCTCCCACCACCAACATTATTCTATCCACACTTATACCCCCCCCCCACTACACCCACCCCCTCCCGCCACCAACATTCCATACACACTTATACCCCCCCCCCCACCGCCACCAACATTATTCTATCCACACTTATACCCCCCCCCCCACTACACCCACCCCCTCCCGCCACCAACATTATTCTATCCACACTTCTACCCCCCCCACTACACCCACCCCCTCCCGCCACCAACATTATTCTATCCACACTTATACCCCCCCCCACTACACCCACCCCCTCCCGCCACCAACATTATTCTATCCACACTTATACCCCCCCCACTACACCCACCCCCTCCCGCCACCAACATTATTCTATCCACACTTATACCCCCCCCACTACACCCACCCCCTCCCGCCACCAACATTATTCTATCCACACTTATACCCCCCCCACTACACCCACCCCCTCCCACCACCAACATTATTCTATCCACACTTATACCCCCCCCCACTACACCCACCCCCTCCCCGCCACCAACATTATTCTATCCACACTTCTACCCCCCCACTACATCCACCCCCTCCCGCCACCAACATTATTCTATCCACACTTATACCCCCCCCCACTACACCCACCCCCTCCCGCCACCAACATTATTCTATCCACACTTATACCCCCCCCCCACTACACCCACCCCCTCCCGCCACCAACATTCCATACACACTTATACCCCCCCCCCACCGCCACCAACATTATTCTATCCACACTTATACCCCCCCCCCCCACTACACCCACCCCCCTCCCGCCACCAACATTATTCTATCCACACTTATACCCCCCCCCCACTACACCCACCCCCTCCCACCACCAACATTATTCTATCCACACTTATACCCCCCCCCCACTACACCCACCCCCTCCCGCCACCAACATTCCATACACACTTATACCCCCCCCCCACCGCCACCAACATTATTCTATCCACACTTATACCCCCCCCCCCACTACACCCACCCCCTCCCGCCACCAACATTATTCTATCCACACTTCTACCCCCCCCCACTACACCCACCCCCTCCCACCACCAACATTATTCTATCCACACTTATACCCCCCCCCCACTACACCCACCCCCTCCCGCCACCAACATTCCATACACACTTATACCCCCCCCCCCCACCGCCACCAACATTATTCTATCCACACTTATACCCCCCCCCCACTACACCCACCCCCTCCCGCCACCAACATTATTCTATCCACACTTCTACCCCCCCCACTACACCCACCCCCTCCCGCCACCAACATTATTCTATCCACACTTCTACCCCCCCCCACTACACCCACCCCCTCCCCGCACCAACATTATTCTATCCACACTTATACCCCCCCCACTACACCCACCCCCTCCCGCCACCAACATTATTCTATCCACACTTATACCCCCCCCACTACACCCACCCCCTCCCGCCACCAACATTATTCTATCCACACTTATACCCCCCCCACTACACCCACCCCCCTCCCGCCACCAACATTATTCTATCCACACTTATACCCCCCCCACTACACCCACCCCCTCCCGCCACCAACATTATTCTATCCACACTTCTACCCCCCACTACACCCACCCCCTCCCGCCACCAACATTATTCTATCCACACTTATACCCCCCCCCCCACTACACCCACCCCCTCCCCGCCACCAACATTATTCTATCCACACTTATACCCCCCCCCCACTACACCCACCCCCTCCCGTCACCAACATTATTCTATCCACACTTCTACCCCCCACTACATCCACCCCCTCCCGCCACCAACATTATTCTATCCACACTTATACCCCCCCCACTACACCCACCCCCTCCCGCCACCAACATTATTCTATCCACACTTCTACCCCCCCACTACACCCACCCCCTCCCGTCACCAACATTATTCCATCCACACTTATACCCCATCCACACTTATACCCCCCCCCACTACACCCACCCCCCTCCCGTCACCAACATTATTCTATCCACACTTATACCCCCCCCACTACACCCACCCCCTCCCGCCACCAACATTATTCTATCCACACTTATACCCCCCCCCACTACACCCACCCCCCTCCCGCCACCAACATTATTCTATCCACACTTATACCCCCCCCCCCCACTACACCCAGCCCCTCCCGCCACCAACATTATTCTATCCACACTTCTACCCCCCCCACTACACCCACCCCCTCCCGCCACCAACATTATTCTATCCACACTTATACCCCCCCCACTACCCACCCCCCCTCCCGTCACCAACATTATTCTATCCACACTTATACCCCCCCCCACTACACCCACCCCCTCCCGCCACCAACATTATTCTATCCACACTTATACCCCCCCCCACTACACCCACCCCCTCCCGCCACCAACATTATTCTATCCACACTTCTACCCCCCCCACTACACCCACCCCCCTCCCCCCACCAACATTATTCTATCCACACTTCTACCCCCCCCACTACACCCACCCCCTCCCGCCACCAACATTATTCTATCCACACTTATACACCCCCCCACCCCCCTCCCGCCACCAACATTATTCTATCCACACTTATACCCCCCCCCCACTACACCCACCCCCTCCCGCCACCAACATTATTCTATCCACACTTCTACCACCCCCCACTACATCCACCCCCTCCCGTCACCAACATTATTCTATCCACACTTATACCCCCCCCCCCCCCACCCCCTCCCGCCACCAACATTATTCTATCCACACTTATACCCCCCCCCCACTACACCCACCCCCCTCCCGCCACCAACATTATTCTATCCACACTTATACCCCCCCCCCCACTACACCCACCCCCCTCCCGCCACCAACATTATTCTATCCACACTTATACCCCCCCCCACTACACCCACCCCCCTCCCGCCACCAACATTATTCTATCCACACTTATACCCCCCCCCCACTACACCCACCCCCTCCCGCCACCAACATTATTCCATCCACACTTATACCCCCCCCCACTACACCCACCCCCTCCCGCCACCAACATTATTCTATCCACACTTATACCCCCCCCCCACTACACCCACCCCCTCCCGCCACCAACATTATTCTATCCACACTTATACCCCCCCCCACTACATCCACCCCCTCCCGCCACCAACATTATTCTATCCACACTTATACCCCCCCCCACTACACCCACCCCCTCCCGCCACCAACATTATTCTATCCACACTTCTACCCCCCCCCCCCACTACACCCACCCCCTCCCGTCACCAACATTATTCTATCCACACTTCTACCCCCCCCCCACTACACCCACCCCCTCCCACCACCAACATTATTCTATCCACACTTATACCCCCCCCCCACTACACCCACCCCCCTCCCACCACCAACATTATTCTATCCACACTTCTACCCACACTTCTACCCCCCCCCCACTACACCACCCCCTCCCACCACCAACATATTCATCACCTTATACCCACCCACTCACCACCCCTCCTCCAAATTACCCCCCCCCACTACACCCACCCCTCCCGCCACCAACATTATTCTATCCACACTTATACCCCCCCCCACTACACCCACCCCCTCCCCGCCACCAACATTATTCTATCCACACTTCTACCCCCCCCCACTACACCCACCCACCCCTCCCGCCACCAACATTATTCTATCCACACTTCTACCCCCCCCCACTACAACCCACCCCCTCCCGTCACCAACATTATTCTATCCACACTTCTACCCCCCCACTACACCCACCCCCTCCCGCCACCAACATTATTCTATCCACACTTCTACCCCCCCCCCACTACACCCACCCCCTCCCGCCACCAACATTATTCTATCCACACTTATACCCCCCCCCACTACACCCACCCCCTCCCGCCACCAACATTATTCTATCCACACTTATACCCCCCCACTACACCCACCCCCTCCCGCCACCAACATTATTCTATCCACACTTCTACCCCCCCCCCCACTACACCCACCCCCTCCCGTCACCAACATTATTCTATCCACACTTATACCCCCCCCCCACTACACCCACCCCCACCGCCACCAACATTATTCTATCCACACTTATACCCCCCCCCACTACACCCACCCCCTCCCGCCACCAACATTATTCTATCCACACTTATACCCCCCCCACTACATCCACCCCCTCCCGCCACCAACATTATTCTATCCACACTTATACCCCCCACTACACCCCACCCCCTCCCGCCACCACATATTCTATCCACACTTATACCCCCCCCCACCGCCACCAACATTATTCTATCCACACTTCTACCCCCCCCCACTACCACCCACCCCCTCCCGCCACCAACATTATTCTATCCACACTTATACCCCCCCCCACTACACCCACCCCTCCCACCACCAACATTATTCTATCCACACTTATACCCCCCCCCCACTACACCCACCCCCTCCCGCCACCAACATTATTCTATCCACACTTATACCCCCCCCACCGCACCAACATTATTCTATCCACACTATACCCCCCCCACTACACCCACCCCTCCGCACCAACATTATTCTATCCACACTTATACCCCCCCCCACTACACCCACCCCCTCCCGCCACCAACATTATTCTATCCACACTTATACCCCCACTACACCCACCCCTCCGCCACCAACATTATTCTATCCACACTTATACCCCCCCCCACTACACCCACCCCCTCCCGCCACCAACATTATTCTATCCACACTTATACCCCCCCCCCCACCGCCACCAACATTATTCTATCCACACTTATACCCCCCCCCCACTACACCACCCCCTCCCGCCACCAACATTATTCTATCCACACTTCTACCCCCCACTACACCCACCCCCTCCCGCCACCAACATTATTCTATCCACACTTCTACCCCCCCACTACACCCACCCCCTCCCGCCACCAACATTATTCTATCCACACTTATACCCCCCCCTACACCCACCCCTCCCGCCACCAACATTATTCTATCCACACTTATACCCCCCCCCCTACACCCACCCCCTCCCGCCACCAACATTATTCTATCCACACTTATACCCCCCCCCCCACTACACCCAGCCCCTCCCCGCCACCAACATTATTCTATCCACACTTATACCCCCCCCCCCCCCCACCGCCACCAACATTATTCTATCCACACTTATACCCCCCCCCCCCCACTACACCCACCCCCTCCCGCCACCAACATTATTCTATCCACACTTATACCCCCCCCCCCACTACACCCACCCCCTCCCGCCACCAACATTATTCTATCCACACTTATACCCCCCCCCACTACACCCACCCCCTCCCGCCACCAACATTATTCTATCCACACTTATACCCCCCCCCACCGCACCAACATTATTCTATCACACTTATACCCCCCCACTACACCCACCCCTCCGCCACCAACATTATTCTATCCACACTTATACCCCCCCCCACTACACCCACCCCCTCCCGCCACCAACATTATTCTATCCACACTTATACCCCCCCCACTACACCCACCCCCTCCCGCCACCAACATTATTCTATCCACACTTCTACCCCCACTACACCCACCCCCTCCCGCCACCAACATTATTCTATCCACACTTATACCCCCCCCCACTACACCCACCCCCTCCCGTCACCAACGTTATTCTATCACACTTATACCCCCCCCCACTACACCCACCCCCTCCCGTCACCAACATTATTCTATCCACACTTATACCCCCCCCACTACACCCACCCCCTCCCGCCACCAACATTATTCTATCCACACTTATACCCTCCCCCCACTACACCCACCCCCTCCCGCCACCAACATTATTCTATCCACACTTATACCCCCCCCACTACACCCACCCCCTCCCGTCACCAACATTATTCTATCCACACTTCTACCCCCCCCACTACACCCACCCCCTCCCGCCACCAACATTATTCTATCCACACTTCTACCCCCCCACTACACCCACCCCCTCCCGCCACCAACATTATTCTATCCACACTTATACCCCCCCCCACTACACCCACCCCTCCCGTCACCAACATTATTCTATCACACTTATACCCCCCCACTACACCCACCCCCTCCCGCCACCAACATTATTCTATCCACCACTTATACCCCCCCACTACACCCACCCCTCCCGCCACCAACATTATTCTATCCACACTTATACCCCCCCCCACTACACCCACCCCCTCCGCCACCCAACATTATTCTATCCACACTTATACCCCCCCCCCACTACACCCACCCCCTCCGCCACCAACATTATTCTATCCACACTTTACCCCCCCCCCACTACACCCACCCCCTCCCGTCACCAACATTATTCTATCCACACTTCTACCCCCCCCCACTACACCCACCCCCTCCCGCCACCAACATTATTCTATCCACACTTATACCCCCCCCCACTACACCCACCCCCTCCCGCCACCAACATTATTCTATCCACACTTACCCCCCCCCCTACACCCACCCCCTCCCGTCACCAACATTATTCTATCCCACTTATACCCCCCCACTACACCACCCCCTCCGCCACCAACATTATTCTCACACTCTACCCCCCCCCCCACTACACCCACCCCTCCCGCCACCAACATTATTCTATCCACACTTATACCCCCCCCCTACACCCACCCCCTCCCGCCACCAACATTATTCTATTCACACTTATACCCCCCCCCACTACACCCACCCCCTCCCGTCCACAACATTATTCTATCCACACTTCTACCCCCCCCCCCACTACACCACCCCCTCCCGCCACCAACATTATTCTATCCACACTTATACCCCCCCCACTACACCCACCCCCTCCGCCACCAACATTCTACACACTTATACCCCCCCCTACACCCGCAACATTATTCTATCACACTTATACCCCCCCCCCCACTACACCACCCCCTCCCGCCACCAACATTATTCTATCCACACTTCTACCCCCCCCCCTACACCCACCCCCTCCCGCCACCAACATTATTCTATCCACACTTATACCCCCCCCACTACACCCACCCCCTCCCGCCACCAACATTATTCTATCCACACTTATACCCCCCCCCCCACTACACCCACCCTCTCCCGCCACCCAACATTATTCTATCCACACTTATACCCCCCCCACTACATCCACCCCCTCCCGCGCACCAACATTATTCTATCCACACTTATACCCCCCCCCCACTACACCCCACCCCTCCCGCCACCAACATTATTCTATCACACTTCTACCCCCCCCCCTACACCCACCCCCCTCCCGCCACCAACATTATTCTATCCACACTTCTACCCCCCCACTACATCCCACCCCCTCCCGCCACCAACATTATTCTATCCACACTTATACCCCCCCCACTACACCCACCCCCTCCCGCCACCAAACATTATTCTATCCACACTTCTACCCCCCCCCCACTACATCCCACCCCCTCCCCGCCACCAACATTATTCTATCCACACTTCTACCCCCCCCCACTACACCCACCCCCTCCCGCCACCAACATTATTCTATCCACACTTATACCCCCCCCCCACTACACCCACCCCCCTCCCGCCACCAACATTATTCTATCCACACTTCTACCCCCCCCCACTACACCCACCCCTCCCGCCACCAACATTATTCTATCCACACTTATACCCCCCCCCACCTACACCCACCCCCCTCCCGCCACCAACATTATTCTATCCACACTTATACCCCCCCCCACTACACCCACCCCCTCCGCCACCAACATTATTTATCCACACTTATACCCCCCCACTACACCCACCCCCTCCCGCCACCAACATTATTCTATCCACACTTATACCCCCCACTACACCCACCCCCTCCCGCCACCAACATTATTCTATCCACACTTCTACCCCCCCCCCCCTACACCACACCCCCCTCCCGTCACCAACATTATTCTATCCACACTTATACCCCCCCCACTACAACCCACCCCCCTCCCGCCACCAACATTATTCTATCCACACTTATACCCCCCCCACTACACCACCCCCTCCCGCCACCAACATTATTCTATCCACACTTCTACCCCCCCCACTACATCCACCCCCTCCCGTCACCAACATTATTCTATCCACACTTCTACCCCCCCCACTACACCCACCCCCTCCCGTCACCAACATTATTCTATCCACACTTATACCCCCCCCCCACTACACCCACCCCCCTCCCGTCACCAACATTATTCTATCCACACTTATACCCCCCCCCACTACACCACCACCCCTCCGCCACCAACATTATTCTATCCACACTCATACCCCCCCACTACACCCACCCCCTCCCGCCACCAACATTATTCTATCCACACTTATACCCCCCCCCACTACACCCACCCCCCTCCCGTCACCAACATTATTCTATCCACACTTATACCCCCCCCCACTACACCCCACCCCCCTCCCGCCACCAACATTATTCTATCCACACTTATACCCCCCCCACTACACCCACCCCCTCCCGTCACCAACATTATTCTATCCACACTTCTACCCCCCCCACTACACCCACCCCCTCCCGTCACCAACATTATTCTATCCACACTTCTACCCCCCCCCCCACTACACCCACCCCCTCCCGCCACCAACAATATTCTATCCACACTTATACCCCCCACTACATCCACCCCCTCCCGCCACCAACATTATTCTATCCACACTTATACCCCCCCCACTACACCCACCCCCCTCCCGTCACCAACATTATTCTATCCACACTTAATACCCCCCCCCCCCACTACACCCACCCCCCTCCCGCCAT